>JAPKLW010002150.1:90404-113135 GCA_026898455.1 Plectranthus barbatus
TAAGATGCATTTTTATTCTAAAGCATATGCATTTTTGTATTCATATTAAGTGCATTTTTTGCATTGATTATATGCTGCAGTTTTATAACTAAAATGTTGCATTTTTTACATTAAACGTATGCATATTATGTTTTATGAACTGCACGAAATGAAATTATTGAATATACATTTTTTACATTTTTGCCCTTTTATGCATTGCGTATGTGCAAAAAATGCACCGAAAATTGGACGGGATTTATTTAACCTGAGCCGTAGATTGAAATATTTAATGGCTCAGATTTTTTCTCATTTAGCATGAGAAATCCTATTATCACCTAATCACTACCCTATATATATATATATATATATATATATATCCTCACTAGAGAGTAAAATCCAAAAATATATGGAAGCAATCTCCGTACACTTGTACTCGCTATATGAGTTGTCCATCAAGTAACGGAGTGCGAATCCTTCTTGTGTATAACAGAAACCGTTGAGCCATCTGTAATTGGACCATCACGAGTAGGTGTATTCTCACATGCTCTAAGACTATATTTATCAGCAACCAGCCCAACCACCCAACCATCCAACCTCAACCACCCAACCATCCAACCTTTATTATATTTTATTAGTTTCTCTCACCTCCAAATCACTCCAACCTAACCACAATGTTTTGTCATGTTTATCAATGATCACTCAACCACCCAACCATATAATATATATATATATACTTCCTCTGTCCCACTTGAATTGTCACACTTACTAAATGGGGCGTCCCAACCAAATTGTCACATTTCCAAAAATGGCAATTTTTTTACACTCAACAATAAAATATTAATCTCACTAACTCATTCTACACTCACAACTCTTAATTTTTGTGCCGAAAAGAAAGGCGACAATTCAAACGGGACGGAGGGAGTATATAATTATTTTATTAAAATTTATTTAATAAAAATAAAATAATTAATTTAAAATATATATAACTTATAAAGTAATTATTAAAATAAAATTGACATAGATTACATAAAAAACATAACTATTAAGAAATAAAATTATATTGCATAAATAATACAAGTACTTGAAATAAATTACATGGCATGAAATAGACAACAATAGAAATACAATTTAACAAATATTTTATAACTACAAACATTGCATTTTAAATATGAGAAGATATGAAAATTAATAATAATACACACAAAAAATATATTTTAAAGAATAGTATATATAATACTCTTTAAATTTTGGTAGAGAATAGTATATATATTAGAGAATAATATATTTCGTTAAAGAAAATAATAATAATCTCATTGCTATAAAATAATATAATTTGAGAATAATATATTTCCTATATATATATAATATCACAACTTTGGTATATATATTTTATATTAGAGAATAGTATATATATATATTATATATATATATATATATATATATATATATATATATATATATCTTAATTTAAAATTTAAAATATATATTTCAATATTAGACTCTATTTGTAGAGAATAAAAAATTATAAATTTTGGTATATATATTTTATTTATTTTTATTTTATTATTTAAAATATATAACAATTTTAGTAATATATTGAAAAAAATTAATTGACCAATAACATTGTGACATATATAATTATTTGATTGGTTAATGATTAAAAAATGAAAATGTATTGTATGAGGAACCCACACATTAGTGTGGTCTCTCAAGGTCTATGGTCGACCTCTCCTTCTCAAAATTAAGAGATTTTTGAATTTTTTTTATTATGAAATACCTATGTGGCGTATACTTGGCAGGAGACCTATGACATGCTGGTTGCTGTTATTTGTAGTCTAAGAATTCTGTTACCTCTCTCATTGCGGTGGACCTTTGCTTCTTCGACATCATATATAAAAATTGATGACATGTTTGTTGGATACAAGATCTGTGAAGAATAACTGAAAACACTGCAAGTAATTATGTCAAGTACAACAAGTTTTTACAAGTATTACTGCAAGTACTGCTAGTACGAGAACAATTGAAATAAAATAAAATAAAATAAATAAAAGAAAATAAAGTGCTATCAAGCTCAGCCGAGTCGAGGAAGCCCTCTTCCCGCAAGACAAATTCGCCAACGTAGTGCTCGTTGAACGGCGATTCTCCCCTAAGATAAAACGGCTTCGTCCTTTTCGAGGCAGCACCGCAACTGGAAAGGCTCTGACGAACTGAATAGAGGTGAAACTGAATTGCAGAAAAACAACGAAAAAGATGCAGCAATATTGGACTAAAGATACAGTATCTCTGGCTACATGAGTTGTCGGATGTTCGGGAAACCAGCAACAACTCAATGCATGCCTATTTATAGGCATGTTCTACCTGGGGGAGCCTGTCTCAGCCATCAAGGCTGAACCGTTACAGGCGTGAGACACGGAGTAACCGACGCCATCAATGGAGTCGTTACAGGTTGAGTGCTAACACGTCAACATGCCCATTACAAGCCACGTCCACGTGTCGAGCCCGCAAGCTCATTTCACTTGCCCAAAAAGATAAGGCACCGTGAACCCCAAGCCAAGGACCCAAGAGCCCAAAGACCACTCATAGAACTAAGAACCGAGATCGAGGTCGGGCTCAGGGTTCGGGCGCTCGGCCAGCGGCCTCACTGAGGTCGTAAGCCGAGGCAGGGCGAGCGGCGGCAGCGACGCGCGAGGACACCAGCGGGTGCCACATACACTACACACTTGGTTATTACACACCTCAACCATAATGGTATTTAAACATAGATTAATTACTTTAATCTATCAATGTGGGACACTTAATTTATTACATAACTCCAGTTATGTAATAACCACCAACCGTGTCACTTTGTGGACTCATTTCTCACTTATCGGAATTTGGATTTGAAAAAATAAATATACCACGATCATCTACTCTTCGTGTAGATTAAGTTGTTAATATTTAATTTCGACAAAATTAAATATTTAACATCGGTAATTTATCACAAAATACCCGAATTACCAACAATGCTTAATTACTTCAACTTCAATTTAAATATACAGTTGTATTTCGGAACTGAACCTTAAATATTTCATAACTAGATTTACACCCGCGCGATGCGTGAATCAAATTTATAATATTTAATTTTATAATATTAAAATATAATTTAGAAGTTATATATTTATCATTTTTAGCAATTATTTTAAAATACATCCATTTATATTCATAAAACATGGTTGTAAAAATCGTTAAGCGCTAGTCGGGCGCTCGAGTGGTGCCAAGCACCTAGGCGGTTTAGGCGGGGCATATGCGTTTTTAAGGTGGTAATTCATCGGTAAGCTAATATTTATCAATAAATAAAAATTAAGATTATATAAATTTTAATTATTTTTTAAAAATATAAAAAATAAGTCGTCTGAACCAATTAGATGCCACGTAGTCCGCTTAGTCGGCCGTCTAAGTTGGCGCGTAGCTAGTCGGCCACTTATATTGGCCTCTAAGCAGATTAGACGGCCTAGGCGGTGCCCTTGACAGCGATTACTCGCCAAATCGATTAGATACGAAAATTTGAGGGTAATCAGTACGGTTGGGGACCGTCTAGCGCCTAAGCGGGGTCTAGGCGGTCCTAGACGGTAATTTTTGCAACAATGTACATAAATATTATATTTAATATATTATTATACAATTATTTTCAATATTATGCATCAAATAAATTAAAAATAAGTATAAAAATACAAATCATATGACGTTTGATATAAAAATGATCACATAAAAGATATTATACATGTATATTTAAAAATTATTAAATATAAAATTGGAGAGATGTAATATTTTAAAGAAGAAAATTATGAATATAATTTTGTTATATTTTTATTATTATTATTGTATATCTATGTCATGATAGAAAAATAATAAATTAAATTAAAAGAAGTATATCAAATACAAAGTTTATGAGATTTAAAATTATTCTATAAAATATATTATACATGTATTTGTTATAAAATAATATATATAATAAATTGGTGAAATGAATTTTTCTAAATAAAAAATGGAAAATATGTTGGTCCCGGATATCAGGGTATACTTTGGCAGCGGAAAATACGTAAGTTCGTTTCTTGCACTCTGCTGGTTACACAGCTGACTGGGACCTTGTCAGCTGGTAAGTCAACTGGCAACTGAGTATTCAGCTGACTGGCAACTGGCAGATCAGCTGATGACTCAGGACTTAGAAAATTTTAGAGTCGAGTTTGCACAGTTATAAACTGGTTTCAGTAAGTAAATGCTGAAAGCAGTAAGTAAATGCTGAAAGCAGTAAATAACAAGGATATTTTATAGTGGTTCGATCAACTGATCTACGTCCACTCTCCAGTCGAAGCACTGGAAATTCACTAAAGAGAGTAATCCGGTACAAGATATCCTACGATCTATTTCCAGCTGGTAGATGCCTTGTCTACCAGTCCACTGGATCAACCGCTCCCGGTCCTTGTCCTTCTTCAACTCTTGTCAGATGGATGGAGTGCGAGCACGTCACTTTAACCTCCACCGGTACCACTGACGACGTGGGTGTTTAGTTCTCCCAAGAACTTGACTCTTGCTGGCGGCAAAACTGCCCGTAATAACTCTGGAGCTGGCTGGCTCAAGAGCTGCTATGTTCTTCCTCGGAATGAGAAAGAACACCAAATGAGATCAATAACTCACAAGCTAGAAGCTTGGAGTCTCGTGTTTGAATAAATCAACACACGGATAAGCTTTAAGAAAAGCCTCGAACGATTTGCTTGCTTGCAATAAAGTTTATGACTTTCGGTAGTTGAGCGTTCGGAGAAGAGTGGGCAAGAGTAGCTAAGAGTATTGAATGCTGTTGGATCTCACGTATTTATAGACGTGAGATTCAGATTCAAATACTAGCCGTTGCACACATCCGGAATGGTCTCTGTCCTCGCATGTCCTTCTGCAGGCGGCAGGTAGGAATTTCCGGAAAGCGCCATACCTTTGACCGCTTTATCTGACACAGATCTCTTTGAGTCAGAACGGCACTATTCGTCAGTACGAGGAATCGGAACTGGTAGTCTTGAACTGATAGACTTTAAGGCATCCTCCTTAAAGTTATACACTGTCAGTTACTTCCTCAGACGAATCTTCTTTTTGTCTCTAAGTCTCTGGGAGAGCGAATCTTGAATTCTGCTGATAACCTCCGACTGGTAGATCATACTGGTGATCTTTGTGCTGGCAGTCTCTGCTGGTGACTTTCCTTAGCACAATCAAGGTCTACCAATTCGTCTGATGTTATCTCTTGGAATCTCCCGTGACTGGTGGCTTCACCGCTGGTGAATAGTGTCAGCCAGAACACATATTCTGCTGGTAGATCTGTCAGCCTCCTGCTGATGAAATCTTCCCACTGGTGAACAGTAGCCAGTCGATAGCTCAACTCTATGCTGATGAACAGTGTCAGCATGAGTCTTCGTCAGCCGCTTGCTGGTGAGACTTCTCTCAACTGGTAAGCACATCTCATGCTGGTGAACAGTAGCCAGCATGAGTCTTGATCAGCTGCGACTTACAACTCAAAATACCTATACAGGACTTTACATTTGAGACTAGAGCTATTCTAGAGACAAACTGACGCTGGTTGGACTTAGGATTTGATCCACCAAAACACCAAACTAGAATCTAAGCAAGTAGCTACTGGGGAAGGGAAACTTAGCCAAATTTCCCAACAAAATATAATTTTGTTATATTTATTGATGTTTATTGTATATATTTATGATACAATAGAAAATAATCAACAAAATAATATAGAATAAATTTTGGCAGGAGTAGTTATTTTAGACAACTCTCCTTTAATATATATATAGATTGAAGAAGACATCAATCAAATGTGAAAAGAAGATAGACGTGAAATCAATTGCTTATTCATGTACATTTTAGTCCCTATATAAATTTCAAATAGTCCCCTACCTATTGGGTAGGAGTTAATGTTTCTGCTATAGATCAGATACAAAATATTTCAAATTTAACTCTAGATTTTAAATATTAATAAATAAAAACAAAGCATAATTATTATTTTTTTTAGAAAAAATGACCGCTCTCTATTATGCATTTTGGGCTATGGTAATTATATTCATAACCCCCAATTTTTTCACTATAGCTCATAAATAATAAAAATTCAAATAATATTTTAAATGAACATATTTGTCCCTATAGCCCCATTTACCATTTCTAATATATGAAAAAAAATAATAATAATAATTTTGAAGTCCCCTATATGTGCAGCCTAGATGTCGTTTGGGTTTTTTTAAAGAATATAATTTTCCTATTTTTCAATATTAATTATCAGTTTTTTAATTTTTTTAAAAAGAAATAAATGTAATTTGTTTTAATATAATAGCTCTCAAAATTTTGACTGAATAAATGATTGTGTAGTAAAACTTTCTCAGATTTCCACACTACAAAAAAGAGTTTATTCATTAGTAACACTAGAACAAATTTCTAGTGCACTTTTGAAATTCCATTTTCTAAACTAAATTAAGGTTGCTATGGTTTGAATCAATAATCAAATGTATATGATTACATCTTAGAAAAGAAGTTATAATCATGATTTACGAGAAGATAGATCAAAATAAATATTTTTTAATTCAAGAAAACATAAAAATAAAATATATTAAAGATAACGAATTATAGAGTATTCCCGTCAACTTCAAATAATTATTTGAAATGTATATGTCAAGATATAAATTATTTAAAGTTAAATATCAAAGTTTAACAAATATATTGAACATATTGAGATCAAACATTATTTCATAAATATTTAATGCTTTACGTGAACATCCATCCATATAATTTGAATGGATTTTGCCTACGATTTTCAAGGCTAATTACCTATATATTGATAGGGTTTTCCGCAAACGTAAATATTTTATTGACTCGTTTAAGTAGAAAGCAAAGATACAAGATATGCATGAAAACTAAACCCTAGATATTATAGGAAGACCCTAGAAATGAAGATATGTAAAAGATACATATAATCTAATATTCTATCATCCCCCCTCAAGCGAAGGCATCGGAACAGAGCCAATTCTGAGCTTGCTTCGAAATGATTCAAACAACGGGCGAGGAAGAGCTTTGGTGAAGACGTCGGCGATCTGAAGCTCAGTAGGAACGAACTCGGTGACTAATGTGCCAGCTTGAACAAGTTCTCGAACAAAATGGTAGTCAATGTCTATGTGTTTGGCGCGTTTGTGAGCAATGGGATTTTGAGTGAGAAAAATAGAGCTCTTGTTATCACAAAATAGAGTCGGTGCGCGAACAAGAGGGATACGAAGCTCACGAAGAAGAGATGTAATCCAAACGACTTCAGCAGCAGTGTTCGCCATTGCACGATACTCAGATTCGCAGCTCGAGCGAGCAACAGTAGGTTGTTTCTTCGCACTCCAAGAAATCAGATTTCCCGCTAAGAATATAGCATAACCATAAGTCGAACGGCGAGTGTCAATTCATCTAGCCCCATCTGCATCAGAATATGCGACCAATTCGCACGAGGATTGACGAGAGAAGTGCAGGCCGTGAGACAGTGTGCCTTTTACATAGCGTAAAATCCGTTTGACTGCTTGGAGGTGTTCGATAGTGGGAGCCTTGAGAAACTGGCTGACAAGATTAACAGCAAAGGCAATGTCTGGCCGAGTTATGGTGAGATATTGCAGAGCACCAACAAGCGATCGATAGTGAGTAATGTTGTCGTATAGAACGCCATCTTGAGGTAGATTTATACCAGCAGCAAGCGGCGTTGTGACAGGCTTGGCATCAATCAAGTCCGAGCGATCAAGAATATCCCGAGCATACTTGGATTGAGAAAGAATCAATCCATCATGTGTATAATTGACCTCTAAGTCTAGAAAATAGCTTAGCAAGCCCATGTCTTTGATTGCAAATTCATTGTGCATGCGAGAGATGAAAGCGGTGATGAAGGCGACATCGTTGCCTGTGAGAATAATATCGTCGACATAGACGAGCAGGAATAAGATAGTAGATCCACGATGAAGAATGAATAAGGAAGTATCCGCCTTACTGCAAATGAAACCCGCAGAAAGAAGAAATGAACTTAATTGTTGAAACCAAGCACGAGGGGCTTGTTTGAGGCCGTATAAGGCTTTCTTGAGCAAGCACACGTGATTTGGAAAACGAGAATCCACAAATCCAGGTGGCTGGGACATATAAATAGGAACTGAAAGAAGACCATTTAGAAAAGCGTTTTTTACGTCGAGCTGATGCAGAGGCCAGCGATGGACGACTGCAAGAGATAATATAACTCGAACAGTAGCTTCCTTGACGATGGGGCTGAAAGTGTAAGAAAAATTAATACCAGGAATTTGAGAGAAGCCCTGAGCAACTAGACAAGCTTTGTGACGCTCAATTGACCCATCAGAACGGAATTTGGTCTGGAAAACCCATTTAGAACCAACAATGTTAGAATCTGGAGGAGGCGGAACAAGTTCCCAAGTTTGATTGCGATGTAGGGCATCCATTTCTTCGGACATAGCGGCAAGCCATAAAGGATTTTTTGCGGCAGATTTGAAACCCTTTGGCTCAGTAGAGGAGAGTAGTGCCGTATGGAGCTGAGTAGAGACATAATATGCAAGATGTCGAGGCTTAAATATTCCCGCACGAGCTCTTGTGATCATATGATGACCCGGAGCAACAGGAGGCAGCTCCGGTATAGGATCTGGGGTGACTGGTTGCGGGGACGGAGGAGCAACCGGAGGCGCGGGTAAGTCATTAACGCAGATAGAGCATGCAGGAGGAGATGCGGAAGCCGATGGCGGAGGTTGGCCCGTGAGACGAGAGAGCTCCGACGACGAGAGCGAGGCGGTTGGTTCCAGAAAACCCGAGACATCCAAAGTTGCAATAGGAGCTGCAGAAGAGGACGCTATCATCGGAAAACATGACTCATCAAAGCGAGTGTGGCGTGTGATATAGACATGCAAAGTAGCAGGATCAAGGCATCGATATCCTTTGTGTTGAGATGAAAAACCTATAAATATACAAGGTAAACTGCGAGGAGAAAACTTGTTAGCACCATAATCTCTCAAGCACAGATAAACCCGACATCCAAATGGATGAAAATTCTCAAAGTTAGGCGATGTGCCAAATAATACTTCAAAGGGAGATAAACCCTGAAGAACAGTAGAAGGCAGGCGATTAATAATGTATGTTGCAGTTGAGAAAGCATCAACCCACATATGTAGAGGAACATTGGAATGAAAAAGTAGGGCAAGACGAGTCTCTGCAATATGTTTGTGTTTCCGTTCAGCACGCCCATTTTGTGAAGGAGTATATGGATAGGACATAATGTGTTGAATTCCTTTCGAACGGAAAAATGAGGCGACATTATTACCTGTGAACTCACCACCACCATCACTTTGAAAGACTTTAATATGGCGAGAAAATAGATTCTCCACAAGGCGTGTATAAGTTTGCAAAACCATGAAGAAATCCGACTTTCTGATTAGTGGAAAAAACCAAGTGAACCGATTGAAATCATCAACAAATATTGCATAAAATCAGAAAGAAGCAGTCGACACTACGGGGGCAGGACCCCATAAATCACAATGAATAACATCAAGGACATTGGAAGCACGTTTTTCATTTAATTGAAATGGCAAACGAGTACTTTTTGCTTTTTGACAGGAAGTACAGATAGTCGGCTTAGGTAAACATGAAGTAATAGAAATATGACCTTGTGATAAGCTCATTATTTTTCTCGCTTATCTATATTATTTTCTACTATTATATGTAGTTTTATTAAGTTTATATATATATTCTATGCATGAGTCTATATTAGGTGGTATTATGCGCATTTTGGTGTTTTTTGTAGGGTTTTAGGCTTAAGTTCACGAGAAATCCGTTTCGGAAGTAGTGACGTGTAAGAGTAGCAGTGAATATTTCTTCCACAAGAGGAATTCGAGCTATTGGCACATGGAAATGGATGATGCTTTGAGTTAGCTCTCCAACGCAACTGGAATCGGGTCAATCGGAGTTCGGGAGAGAAAGTTATGGCCAAAACCGTGAGACCGCGCAGAAGGGGCGAGAAGCTGCGTCGACAGACGCCAAGTGGCATCGATCGACGGCGACCAAGAAGGCTCGTCGATCGACGTGATATGTCTGCTGGAGCAAAAATTCGAGGAAATTTGGATTTATTCATATCTTTAGCCCTAGATTTGATAGGATACACATCCACCACTATAAATACCTATGTAAATTCAATTTTTCAGTATTCCCCTTTAATTCCCTATTGCATGCAATCATATTTTAGAGTTTTTAGAGTTTGGAGACTCGGGGAACACGAAACCCTTTATTTTTCTTGTAAGTTCTTTTATGTTTATGCAATTTAATATGTTTTCTTTTGGATTTCTATCTACGATGAGTGGCTAGAAACCCTAGCGGGTTCTAGGGGTTGATATTATTATGGATGCATGTTAGGATTAATTAATTAGGTTCATGATTCCTGTATTTATTTCATAATTCTAGATTAATTCAAGGACCGAGAGGTGACGATTAATTTAGATGTCTAGCTATTGATAGAAGGACCGAGAGGTGAATATTAATAGTCGGAATAGGAATACATGATACGATCTACACTATCCAAACAGATGTACTAGATGTAGGAATTGAATTGATTTGCTTATCAGATTGACTAATTTGGTGTACTTTGAGACCGAGCGGAGATGAGTCACTAATTAGTAATCTAGGTTATATTTGCCAAACAAGGAAATATAGCATTGTTGCAGTATTCCACCTGTTAAATTAATTGGCTCCTACATGTTATCCATAATAAGAGTTCTTCCCTAGAATCTGTGCTCCTTTAATTTGCTTTCAAAACTCCTTTAATTTTCAAGTATCGTTATCTTTATTTTCAAAATTAAAACCCTGATTTTGAATTCCTCAAACAATGAATCTTAGGATCATAACTAGTATATAGGATAGTTTCCCCACACAATTCCCCTGGATCGATAACCTTAGGGTTTACAAATTTATTTGCCACTGTTTCTATAATTAATCTGTTAAAAATAGCAGTGATCAAATTGGCGCCGTTGCCGGGGAATTGTTAGATTTTATCTTGTTACTAGTTCGTTCTAGGATTTGCTGGATTGAATTTTAATTTTTCTGTACGTGTGCGTGTGTGAGTTTTCAAGTCTGTGTCCCGCGTCGATCGACGCTAGATAGCGTCGATCTACATCGATCATTTTTGTTGCATCGATCGACAGACCCTAGCCTCGATCAACGCCAATCACTCTTTTGTGTTGATCGACGTGAATCCACGTCTATTGACGCTGAACTGATATTTATCTATTTTTTGTGCAGGTGCATGAACACACGAGCCAAAGGAAAAACACTCGAGGCTTTTGTCCCTGAAATTGAAGCAACCTGCAGGAAAATCAAAAAGAAAGGAAAAGACAAACAGCGAGAGATGGCTGAGAATCCTGAAGCACCTCTGCAAAATATGACTCCCGAGGAGCAGAGGCAATTTGTGAATGAAGTACAGCAGCTGAGAGTACAGCTTCAAGCAGCCCAGGCTACTCAGGCGGAGCAAGCTGCAAGACTGGCAGAGTTGAACAATAGGCAGATTGTGGTTCCGCAAAGGTCCATCTTGGATCGATTTCTTCCACAGCAAGCAAAGGCCGGATTCAGAGTTGGCATTGATGCCAACAACTTTGAGCTACGCACAAGCCTTATTCAGATGGTGCAGCAAAACCAGTTTGGGGGGAGAGCTGTAGAAGATCCATACACCCACCTTAACCAATTCATTGAGGTGTGTAAAACTGTGAAGCAGAACGGAGTAACCCAAGATGTGATCAGAATGAGACTGTTCTCGTTCTCACTCATAGACGAGGCACGGTCTTGGTTTGCTGGACTGGATAAGAGCTAAATCGGGACATGGGAGGAGCTTCGAGCAGAGTTCCTTACCAACTACTTCCCACCGAGCCTGCTGCTGAAGAGGAAAGCTGCCATTACTACTTTCAAGCAGATGTATGACGAGTCACTTTACGAGGCCTGGAAGAGATACAAAGAGCTCGTACGACTCTCTCCTGGGCATGGCATCTATCTGGAGATGCAAGTGTGTCATTTTTATGAGGGACTGAACCCTCACATGAAGGAGCTGGTTGATGCATCTGTCGGAGGAATACTGATGAAGAAGAGCGGTGCAGAGAGTATGAGGTTGCTGGCTGATATGGCGCTGAATAGCCACCAATGGCCAACTGATAGGCAGCTAACAGTCAAAGCAGTCGAGACAAAGCCAGAAATCGACGTGGTCGCTGAGGTGAAAAAGCTCCGGGAGGAGATTGAAAAATTGGGCACATCACAAGTTGCAGCTGTTGCAGAGCCAAGCATGGCCATAGTACCCGTAGAGGCTGACTACATCAACAGGGGTGCAAGCAGTTCATCTGGAACTGCCAATACGGAGGTGAATTACGTTGGCGATGGTTATCACAATTACTACCGAGGCAATCAAGGGTATCAGTACAACCATGGACGATCTCACCCTGGTTTTTCCTATGCTAACCCTTCTGCTGCAGAACACCCTCCGCCTGGTTTTGATGCAGGTACTGGAGGAGAGATCGTGGAAAGGAAGAAATCAGTGCTAGAGGAGACGCTCGAGAAATTCATCAAGAGCTCAGATAACCGGTTTGGGAAAGTAGAAACTGAGGTGAAGGGAATGTCCAACCACATGCAGCTGATGACGAAACATCTTCAATTGATGGACACACAATTGAGCCAGATTGCCACCACACTCGGCAATCAACACATGCCTGGACAGTTACCAAGTATGATAGAGGTGAACCCCGCAAAGGAAAAGCCAGTCAAAGCCATTACTCTGAGGTCTGGGACGAGCTACAAGGGTCTCGAGATGGCTACGGACGATTCTGGAGGCGAAAAGGAGCAAAACTGTGCGGGAGACGAATCCACGTCGATCGACGGACCTGCCTCGTCGATCGACGCAGATGACAGAGGCCCGTCGATCGACGCTACCCTACGTCGATCGACGTCAAAGTCTGCTCCAGGGACGAAGTTGAAGCAGTCTGAAGATCAGCTCCCTCAATTGCCTTTCCCACAGCGGTTTGCAAAGCAGAAAGAGGACGAGAAATTCTCCAGATTTGTGGAGAATCTAAAGAAGGTCAGCATCAACATCCCGCTGATCAAAGCACTAAAGGAAATCCCAGGGTACATGAAGTACCTCCGAAAACTGATGAGTGGAAAGAAGCAGTTCGTGGAGAATGAGACGGTGAAGATCCACGAGCAGTGCAGCCTACTACTTCAAAAGCAGGTGCCCATCAAGAGAAGCGATCCTCGATGCTTCTCTATTCCGGTTGAGATTGGGGGACACACATTCGAGAGAGTACTTTGCGATACTGGGGCCAGTATCAACCTGATGCCGTACTCCATCTACAAACGTCTCAACATCGGAGAGATGAGGCCCACGACAATCACCCTGCAGATGGCAGACCGGTCTGTGTCCTGCCCGAAAGGTATACTAAAGATGTGCTCATTCGCGTGGGCCATCTCATTTTTCCTGCAGATTTTGTGGTGCACGAGATGAAGGAGGACGAGAATATGCCCATGATCTTATGGCGTGAGTTTCTCGACACTAGCGCTGCTCTCATTGACTGTCGAGGCAGCGAGATCACACTCCGAGCGAATGACGAGAGGATCACCTTTGTGATCGACAAGAATAAGAAGAAGGCAGAGTGCAATCGAATCTCCACTACTGAAGAAGAGGATGAGTCTGAAGAAGATGAACCAGCTGCCATTGAGTGGGAGCGAGGAAACGATAGGGTAGCAGTGTCAACTGCGCCACCTTTTTCTGAGCTCACCACCATTATCAAAGACCGGAAAGTCTACATGGTGGATGCCAAAGGTCGGCGAGTCTGGACCCGACCTCCTTGGCAGTGATTTGAGGTATCGTCGAGCTGCGACGTTAAATCAAGCACTTGTTGGGAGGTAACCCAACATTTTCCGTATTTTCTTTTTAATTTTCATTTTTTTATTATTATTTTGAATTTCTGCTTTTATTTCTTTGCTAACAGTTGTTTTGCAGTATTGAAAAAAAAATTGGAGATCGGCTCGACGTCGATCGACGCAGCCTGGCATCGATCGACGCCGAGCAGTCCGGCGTGATACACTTGATCCAAGGAGAGGGATCGACAAGAAGGCTTCAAGTCAATCGATGCGAAGTGCCAACAACAGCTATTTCACGCCGCGCAATGTTCAAAGACTCCAGGGGATAAAAAGTTGATGTCTGAGATCAACTACCAGGTATCGTTCCCTCTTTTGTCTGATTTTCAAACTTATTCCACTCTTCGAGTTGGAAATAAGTTTGGGGGGATGTGGACAAGAGATGGAACATTCTATCTTTTATTTATTCTGCATTCCGTATTTAAATTTTGCCTTAATTTTTAAGTTTATTCTATTTTGTGGGGAAAATTTTTGAGTTTTGAAATAACCCGAATGAGATTGTGAGATTAGAATTGATTGAGGGTTGAGTTGAATTGATTGTGATTGTGGTTAGATGCCTATGAATGTAGAATACCGCATGATAGGATTGACGTGACACTTGTGCTTGCATGCTGATTGACCTGATTTGCTTATCAGATTGACTAATTTGGTGTACTTTGAGACCGAGCGGAGATGAGTCACTAATTAGTAATCTAGGTTATATTTGCCAAACAAGGAAATATAGCATTGTTACAGTATTCCACCTGTTAAATTAATTGGCTCCTACATGTTATCCATAATAAGAGTTCTTCCCTAGAATCTGTGCTCCTTTAATTTGCTTTCAAAACTCCTTTAATTTTCAAGTATCGTTATCTTTATTTTCGAAGTTAAAACCCTGATTTTGAATTTCTCAAACAATGAATCTTAGGATCATAGCTAGTATATAGGATAGTTTCCCCATACAATTCCCCTGGATCGATAACCTTAGGGTTTACAAATTTATTTGCCGCTGTTATTATAATTAATCTGTTAGAAATAGCAATGATCACCTTGTTTATTCAATAAGGAAATAGAATCATAAGAAACATGACCAAGGCGACTGTGCCAAAGTTCAAAAGATGCCCTTAAAACATTATTCTTCAAAGTAGAAATAAAAGCAGGACACGTGTGATCCAATGAGTAGAGACCACCATTACAACGATTGGTTGCGATTACCTCCTTTGTGTGGCGATTCTGGATCGTAAAGCAGCGATAAGAAAATAGGACATCAATTGGAAAATCAGATGTCAGTTTGCTAACGGATAGTAAGTTCTTTGTCAAAGTAGGAACTACCAAAACATCCAAGAGATTAACTGAATTTGAAATGTGAGAATAACCAATACGAGAGATAGTAAGATTAGCACCGTTACCAACAACAACTCAATCAGGTCCAGAGTAAGGCTGTGGCGCATCTTATTGAGCGACATCGGGAGTCATATGAGCTGACGCACCCGTATCGAGATACCAATCAGACGACGATGGTGAAGCAACACAGCTTGAAGAGAAAGCCTCTGCAAGATTAGCCGTGGAGGTGCGAGAGTAGCGGTCTGGACATGCATCGGCATAGTGACCTTCCTTACGACAAATTTGGCAGTGAGGAGGGCGTCGGTTATTGGATTTGCCGTTACCACCACGGCATTTGCGTGAGTTGGACTGCTTCAAATCAAAATTGTCGTGCGACGAGTTGCCATGATGCTGTGAATGACCATAAAAGGCGACCTGAGAAGTAGACTGAGCGTCTATGGAGTCCTGAAAAATAGCAAAGTTTTCAGCTTTAGATAAAAGGTCGTGAAAAGAAGGTAAAGCCGTGAGGGCCATCTGGGCGACGGAGAATGATGCGAACGCCGGACCAAGACCCCGAAGAAACCAGTGGGACTTGTCAGAGTCGTCGATTGGGCGTCCGATGGCGGCTAACTGATCACAGAGCAATTTGAAGTCTCGACCGTACTCAGTGACCGAGCGGGAACCGCGTTTGATGGATTGGAGTTCATCTTTCAGACGCAGTTCACGTGTCTTAGATTTATTTGTGAAGGCAGCTTCGAGCGCGGTCCATACAGCGCGCGAGGTAGTACATCTGAGAACCTCGGCCATGGCTTCTTCGGTCAGGGTCGAAAGAAGAAGGCAAAGTAGACGCTGATCTTGGACAGGCGAGGGAGAGGGCCGCGGGCGGGGCTGGTAAAGAGCCATCAACATACTTCATCAAATCGTAAGACGTGAGAAGGGGCTGCAGTTGGGAGCGCCATAGGAGAAAATTAGAGGAGGATAATTTGATGGTGACCATGTGAATGAGAGTGGAAAGAGGAAGAGAATCGGTGGCCATGACTGGAGAGGGTCGGCGCACGCGAGGGAGAGAGGTAGGGAGGGATCGTGTTTAGGCTGATACCATGATAGGGTTTTCCGCAAACGTAAATATTTTATTGACTCGTTTAAATAGAAAGCAAAGATACAAGATATGCATGAAAACTAAACCCTAGATATTATAGGAAAACCCTAGAAATGAAGATATGTAAAAGATACATATAATCTAATATTCTATCATATAATTCATATGTTTCCTCTGCCTATATCAAGGCATGAATAGTTGGTGGAAAAAAAATGTACTAAGGTAGAAAAAGAAATGAGTAGAGTGTGAGGAGATGCTCGAGAAAGGGTGAGAAGTCGTAAAGGGTAGGAGGGAGTAGAATTAATAGAGAGAGAAGCATGAGGGTAATAAAGTATAGTGAGAGAGGAGTGTGAGAGAGAAAGAGAGAGGGGGAGAGAGAGAGAAAATAGAATTTATGAGAGTGAGAGAAAAATTGTGAGAGGCTTGTATGTATGCTCATCATATTTTAGTTTGGGATTCAAACCGTTTGTTGTACTCAATTCAGGGGCGGGCTTACATGTTAAATTGGGGTACTCTTGTACCCCAAATCTTTTTTTTTCTTATAAATAATATATATATATATATATATATATATATATATAGAGCGGATCCAGTGAGAAAACTCTTAACGTGAGAAAATGAGAAAGATGCTTGATTGCATTCACGGCATTGCTTGATTGTATTCATGTCGTTGCTTAATTGCAATGTTGTTTGATTGTGCTTTAGTTGTTGATTGATTATTTTGTTGTTTGATTTCATTTTAGTTGTTGCTTGATTCAATATCAACCACTAATTTTTTTAGATCTGATGGACATGATTCATTCTTTTTTCTCACATGGGGATTCTTTTTTACATGATCCCTCCTCTATATATATATATATATATATATAAATATATATATATATATATATATATTTATTTATTATTTTTTATGTATGTTTTTACATATTATTTATATATTTCTTTTTATAATGTATCCCCAATTTATTTTACTTATATATTGTATTCCTGATTTTAAATTTCTGGATCCGCCTCTGGGCCTCAATCAAGTATTATTTAATGATAATCTTTTCTGTAATATCGTAATATTTGCTTAGAGTTTTTATTTAACATGTATATTAATGATAGAGTTTTGAACGTCATAGAAGAAGTTGGCAAGTACTGCTAGCTAATACGTGGAGAAGTGGGGATACATACTGTTCAACTATAGTTACCGGAAAAGTGATAACCAAGTCTCGCTGAGGTAACACTCAAAATCTCCATTCATATTATATCATCAATTTGATCATATATATACATGGGCTCTATAGGATGTTTAGAGTATTTGTAAACGTTAGAATTAATTTTTGATCAAGTAGGACGAATTTTAAGATTGATGAAATAGAAAATAAATATGCAAAGAAAATGAAGTCTGGTGCAGATGCTGTCGAGGCACAGTATACCAGCAACCATGCTAGACAGCCTTAATTCAAGACAAATAAGCGGGTTGGGGCATGGTCAAACCATAATCGCATCTGAAGCGATCGGAGGCAAGAAGTTCCAGCATGTTTTGTGCGATACTGGGGCAAACATCAATCTAATGCCCTTGTCCATTTATAAAAAGCTGGAGATTGGGGGAAATGAGAGCAACTACAATTACTCTTCATATGGCAGACCATACGGTTTGTGGAGGATGTGTTGATCAGAGTTGGCCACCTCATTTTTCCTATTGATTTTGTGGTCCATGAGATGAAGAAAGATGCCAATATGCCTATGATCATGGATAGAGAGTTCTTGGACACTGCTGGAGCCCTTATCGACTGCAAGATAGGTGAAATCACTCTGAGAGAGAATGATGAGTCAATCTCTTTTCAAATTGAAAGAGGAAGAAGCTGGAAGAATGGAAGAATGCAATCAAGTTACAACTGTTGATAAAGAAGAGGAAGAGCCGGAAGATGACGATGAAGCAATCAAGTGGGAACGAGGAAATGAGAGAGTGAAATAAGCAATTAAGCTACATCATTTCGAGTTCACCACAATTGTCAAAGACCAACGGGTCTATACTGTGGATTCAAGGGGTCGAAGAGTCTGGACTCAACCGCCTTAGTGAGCTCAAAGTTGTGATGAGCTACGACAATAACTGAGGCACTAGATGGGAGGTAACCCATTGTTTATTGCTCTCTGTTAAATTTCCCTTCATACTTTCATTTTTGATCTTTTTAACCGTTGTTGCAGCTGAAAAAAGTTATAGTTTTGTGTCAGTTGACGTAGCCAGAAGCGATGTGGCACACTTCAACCGATGGAGAGGTCAACTTAGAAGGCTCCACATCGATCGACGTGGGTCTGTGTCGGTCAACGCGGAGAGCTAGCACCCAGAAGTTTAGGCCTGAAACTAACAATTGAGGTACAATTTCAAACACTGAGTCTGATTCTCAAACTTATTCGCCCTACAATTCGAATAATTTTGGGGGAGGAAGACTAAGGGGTTGAAACTATTTTCTATCTTTTTTATTTCTTTCTGTTTGATTGAATTTCTTGCCTATGTAGATTTTGTGGAAATTTGAAACTATTTGTGTTTTTGTGGGGATCTGTGAGTTTTTTATTGATCTCTGACTTGAGTAGGAGATTAGAATTGATTGACGGTTTTGTAAACTGATTGCAATTGTGATTGAGAATGTCCATGAATGTTGAATACCACATGATTAACTGATTTGAGACTTGCATTGACATGATGATTGATGAATACCACATGATTAACTGATTTGAGACTTGCATTAACTGATCAATCTGTGGAAGAATTTTATGTCCCTAAAGTGAGAATTTGAGCTTTTATTTTGTTTGTGAGTGCATATGCATGATTAAGTATCTCTAAAACTTGCTTTGTTTCTGTTTCAAGACTGATAGTGCGCACAAGTCTAAAAAGTGATTTTAGGCCATCTTTGTTAACCCACATTCCATACACTATCCTAATTGAATATATATCCCTAGTTAGCCCTTTTGAGCCAATGTGTTTTTCTTTCTTTGTCTATAAATTTGAGAAAAAATGAAAGGAGGATCACTTTTGTCTATAAGAGTTGAGGTTGGATATTTGTTTAAAAAGAATAAGACATCATTAGTGGGTGAAAGAAAAAAAAGAAGAAGAAGTTGGGCACATGGAAATTGTATGTGTATCTAAGTCCTTATAAGCTCATTCATAAAAAGAAAACATTAAGAGCATAAAAAGATGTGAAAAAAAGGAGTCTTGTTATGTGTTGAAGAATTAAGGAGAATGGGTGGAAGTTCATCAAAATAAAACATTAAGAGCATAAAAGGATGTGAAAAAAAAATGTTGGTCCCGAAATATCAGAGTCGTCGTGTTTTAAAGCTTAACACGAAATGCAGCGGAATAGATTAAAGTCACTTGCACTTAATATCGTTATCTGTAAAATGTTTTCTTAGCTCAAGTTGCTGATTATGTCAATTTACAGATATACACTAGCAACTCTGTTGCTAGGTTTTAAATCAATCTTCGAACAGTAAACCAATAAAACAGTAAGTAAAGCAGTAAATGAACACAAGATTTATAGTGGTTCGATCAAATAGATCTACGTCCACTCCTTAGCCGAAGCGCTAAGAATTTCACTAGAAAAGTATACAGAGTACAAGGAATCGCCTTTCCAGTTAAGTAGGTAGTGAGCTTTCGGCCTGGCTACTTGACAGCTATCCTCCGTGAATCTGAACTTCTCCGAACACAGCTCCGGGCAAGTCAAGGGCACACCTTCCTAAAACTTGTCCTTCGCTAATGAGGCGTTTATAGTTTGCCTCGGAACTTAATAAGTTTGTGGCTAATGCCCGTGCGAGTCACAATCTTTCAAGAGTGATTGTTGGATTCCTTTCTGAAAGAAATGAATCCCAATGATTGAGATATCCTTGAATGCAAATTAGGAATATCTTCAATGAAGTGTCAGTACTTCGATGAATGACACCGCAGGTTGTTGAGAGTCTTCAGATAGACTTTAAGATGGCTCTCAACTGACTACTTTTAAGGATCACTTTGTCAAGGGAATTTTTGCTTGAGCGTTCGTGAGTAAAGTGATAAGAGCACTTGTAGATTTGTAAAAGCAGCCTTTCTTTTTGTTCTTGAATCTGCCTTTTATAGTTGGAGATTCGAAACTTGAATCTCCATACCCGTTAGACACAACGGCTTCTTTCTTCAAGAGTGGATTAAACTGATAGAACGCCTTTCTGAGTAGAGATGTACTTCCCGGACTACTTAGGGAAAGTCTCATCCTTTGTGCGTCCTTTTTTGTCAGAGTCGCAGCTCGGCTTCAACGTTGCTAAAGGTATATTCCTTGAGATCCTTTGACTTGTGATTCTTTATTGATTGCTGAACAGTCTGGATGCTGATTTCTCAGCATTCTAGCAAACCTTCTCAGCCAAATGCTAGCGCTCTTGTTCGCCAGCTCCTCTAGCAGTCTGTGAGTTTGTCGTTGAAGTCATCTTATCTTTCCTGCTAGGGATTCTTCATAGCATTCTAGTCTATTACAACTCGATGTTTAACCTATACAGGACTTTTACAAGTTGTGTTAGACTCTCTAGATTTCAGCAAATGATCGACTAACTAGATAAGGTTTGATCCAACAAAACCTTTTACAAATAAGTCCTAAGGGAGATTTTAGGAATAATTCCCAACAATTTCCCCCTTTTTGGTGCGATCAAAGCTTACTATCATTTGCTGACCCGAGTGGAAGAATGTCTGTGTTTTACAATTCTATGCTTTTCTATCACAGAGTTTTTCCAACTAGGTTCAAGCAATAAGAATGATTGTAGTAAAATTCCCCCTCAAAAGTTGCTGGGAAATATTTCTCGATTAAAGATTTTATGACACAGCAATATGCTAGATCGACAATCATTCATATCCATTTATCAACACATAATCATCATGTCCACATGCAGATTTGTTGAATACACTAGGAGTGTAAGTCAACTATAGCACACCAGTAAAATTCAGAAGTGGACAAAGAGATTTTGTCAAAATCTGATCCAATTTTATAAATGATATAGCACTTTTCAGTACAGATTGGATACAGAGCAGTTAAGTTGAAAGAAATTGACCTTGTCGTTCATGAGTCGGGCGCTGGCTTTTCTTTTTCATTGTCTGCTGATTTAATCTTCTGAATGTTCGCGAACTTCTCCATAGTGAACTTCATGAAGTTTTCAACAAGAGTTGCTCCTGCTTGTCTTTCAGCAGCTTCACGCTCCAGTTCTTTGGCCAGTTTCTCTTGTTCCATTGCCATCTTTTGCAATTGAGATTCATGTTCAATTTTCTGTAGCTCTAGCTTGGCTTCATGTTCCTTTCGTTGTAGCTCAAGTCTAGCTTCTAGTTCCTTTTGTTTGAGTTCTTCTTTGGCTTTTTCTTCTTTCTTCTTCATTTCTTGTTCCCTTATTATTGCTTCCTGTTTCTCTTTCTTTCTTCTTTCACGGTCAACTTTTCTTCTTTCTTCCCCCTCTTTGATTGCAGCCAAAAGAGTTGTACCATAGGCCACAACCGTTGCTTCTGCGTGAGTCCTGGTTTCTGCTATGTCTTGACGAACAACTTCAAGACCTGCTCTGTTCTCAGAAACAACTAACTTGTTTTCAGCAACCTCCGTTTGTACATGAGAGACATTGTTCCGTATTTCATCAACTTCTCTTCGCAGAGGATTGACGGCAGCTTCTATTCTCTGATCAACGGCTTGTTGCAGATAGGAGTGGAAGACTTCAGTAACATCAGTAGTGATTGGAAAGGGAATTGTACATATGTTATGGGAGCGGCATCAAAGGAAGTAGTCATGACGATTTCTTGACTTCTTGGAACGACTGGGGGTGATTCATGGCTGATATTCGCAGTACGAACTTGTGAGCTCTCATGAATGAAATGAGCTTCAGCTTTCTGAGCTTCTTCAATGATGTTCTGAATATCGATTTCCATGAGGTTTTGAATATCAATATCCGAAGTTTCAACTAACCATTTATCCGGATATTCAAGTGTCGGAGCAGCACGTTCAGTGACTCTTCCCATTCGTCTAGCTTGCCGACGCTCCTCTTGTTTCGATTCATATTCCAACTGACGTTTCTCATAAGCAACAGCAGCTTTTGCCTGTCGCTTAGACAATTCGACTCTGGCATCTGAATATCCATCGGGAACAAAAGTAGACTTGGGTAATCCAGCAGTTTTGTAGAGGAAACGATGTTCTCGGATGGCTTGAAGTCTGCACATCACTTGTTTGTTCGAGAATTGTTTCATCCCTGGAACTTGATCGATCCAATCAAAACACCAACGTTCTTCACATCGCCAGAAGTTTAATCCTTTAGCTGCGATGCATATCATCCTTTCCTCAAAGCAGAGTTGATGCATGATGTAGTCAAACTTCTTCCATCGACGAAACTCTTCT
>JAPKLW010002151.1:0-19978 GCA_026898455.1 Plectranthus barbatus
TACAAAAATTCTTTCTCTCAAATCATGTCTAAACCTAAAGTTCATCACACGGTTCCGAACCGGAACCGTCCAAAACGGTTCGGAATCGGAACTGTAATCATTTTTGGACGGGCCGGTTCAGGTTCAAGAAATAGCCCGAACCGGAACCGGCGGTTTCAGTTCCGAACCGGTGGTTCCAGTTCCGAACCGTTGAAAATATTTTTGAAAATTCAAAAATCGACGAATTAGAGAGCGCCACGTGTCCCTGAAAAAATAAAAAAAATAAAAAAAAATATTTTTTGAACCGCCGGTTCCGAACCGGAACCGTGTCGAACCGGAACCGTAACCTTCTACCCACGGGCCGGTTCCATTTTTCCAGAACCGTGGAACCGGCGGTTCCGAACCGAAACCGGCCCGTGGCCACCACTATATATATACACATAAATAAATATGTCCCTAAAGTAAATAAGTTTAATTATTACTCAGGTAGCATATATTGAATCAAATAAGAATATTAATATTTAAATTTATTGAGACACAATATAAATTTATTTCTGTAGTAACTCTTCTCTCTTACATGTGTCCACATCACATCACTAATACAATATAAAATTACCATATAGAGAAATACATGTTACAAAGTTGTATGCAATAAACTTACCATTAAACGAGTTAGGAAACCTAATAAAATAGCCTATATTAGTGTTGAATTTATTGAAATTATCCATTTTTAAGAGGAGTATATTGATAAATGATAATATGTTATCACAGGCCATGAGAATTAATTTTAAATGAAAAAGTGGAAGATCCAAATCATTTGAAAGCCCATTTTAGAGCTTTCAAGAAAAGGACTGAATTTAAGCCCAACAACACTTATATTGTGAAGGCCCATTTTATCCCAAATCCTTGCGTATACGAGTGTTTTATTTTATTTATTTTTTAGATTATTACCAATTCATTTATTTTAAAACAATTCTTTAACTAGATGATCCTTGGCCAAGATGAGAGAGAAACAGATCAATGACTCTTCTAAATACGTTTTTATTAATCAGCGCTTAGATAGATTAGATGAGACACTTGGTGAGTTATGAACCGCCTAGTAGGCTTAAGCAATTATATTTTTATTATTAATATTTAGATATTTTAAATGTTCAAAATAGAAAATTAACTTACTAATTAATTATGATTTATATTTTCATATAAACTGCTTAGATGCGAAGCCTACCCAAAAGTCTGTCAATTGCCTAACAAGTGACACAACCATGAATCTAAAGAGTATTATTCATTATATAGGGTCGGCCCTGTGATTTTAGAGGCCCCTTGCGAACAAGAAAAATGGTATCCCTAATTTTTTTAATTATAAATAAAAATATTAATAAAATATAATATTCAATATTGTGTCAAAGCAAGTCCACTAAATTTTTCTTGTGACATATATTGATCGCAAATAATATTTTAATAACTTAAATTTTGAAAAAAGTCTCCCAGACTATACAACGGTAGCATGTATTGTTATATGTATGAAATTATTTAATTTTTTTAAGTCAATATATTTAAAGCGGTTTAAAAGATATATATCTCATGGTATTTAGTTTATGAAATAATGGTTTTAAATTAATAAAATTAAATTAAACTAACTAATTTTTAAAAAAATCAAACAAAATAACATGTAAGAATTTAAAACTGTAACAATGGCACTATGCACAAAAAATCTAAAACCACGTAGTTGTGAAATTTGACGAAACTCATCAAAGATAAACGCTATATATGTATAAAAAGAAAAAAAAATTAAGAATTACCTAACTACCGTAACGTTTAGATGATCAGACATTTCATTTTTGAGAAGAATGAAATTTTTGTGGCCAATTATGTGACTATGACTGTCAAGATTTGTTTTTAATTAGTAATAGATATCATCACACTCATATAGTTTGAACAAATAATTCTTACTATCTTGCGTAGTTTTTTAATTTAGATTGAACTAAATATATGTGCTAGGATAAATATAAATTATACTAATTTTTTGTTAATTTATTTAGCTAAGTTAAAAACAAAGTTTTTTATTAGTTTTTTAAAATATGTGCTAAGATAAAATAGCATAATATATATATAAAATATTACCCTCTCATTCGAAGGCTTCGATGCAGCGCACCTCTCGCACGGCCTCAGAGCCGGCCCTGATTATATAGAATAAGGTCTCAAAACAAATTTTAATAATTAAAAATAAACAGTAGAAATTAAAACTTAATACTACACATAATAATAGAATTTCTCATATTAAAAAAATAATACAAAAATGCAAAAAAAAAAAAAAAACACAGTTGCATTATGATAATAAAAGAAAAATATTTTTTACACAATAATGGACTGTGCCTATTATGGAAAAAAATAGTGTGTATTCTTATATGGATTGTGCCTATTCGACATCAGCCACAACTTTAAATTAATTATCTATAAATAGTCAACATTTATTATTGTAAAAATACATTGAATTCATTAAGCAATAAAGAACGACAAATACACTTGAGCAACTACTTTTTTTTCTTAGAACTTGCTATTTACTATCTCTTCTTATCTTAGAAATTCTCATTTTATCTGTATATTCTTTGAGAAAGGAACCTATCAAACACCCACATCAACAAATATTACTTTTATATATTGGTGTTCGTATTTGATGACCAAAAAGCCTAAACTCTAATGGCTATGAGTTTTGTTCTCCATTTATTTATTATGATTTTTCAAAAATAAAATAAAAAGAGTTAAATTGCTAAAAGTTTAAATCCGAAAATCGAATTTAATATTTGTGAATATTCATAAAATATACTAGTACTCTCTAAGACTTGACATAACTAAATTTTGTTCAATTCTATAACTTACATTATATTTTGATTAAAAACCCTAACCTATTTTTCAAAATAAGTTAGTAACTAAAGCAGTTTCTTTTTCTTTTTTAAATAAAGAAAGATACTACTGTCTTTGAAAAAATTGGCAAAAAATAGTTTAACTACTTCTCATTATATATTTTATAACTATAATTTCTTGGAGATAAAAAAATACTCCCTCCGTCTCACTCTATTAGTCCTATTTGCCATTTTGGTCTGTCTCACTCTATTAGTTTCATTTCCTAAAATGGCAAACTTTTTCACACTCATCAATAAAATATTAATTACACTACACTCACAAACATTGGTTCCTGTGCCGAAACCATATGGGACTAATAGCGCGGGACGGAGGTAGTATATTAATTTGATATAAGATTAAAATATGTTAAAAACTATTGTATTTTATGAATGAGATCAATCTAATTATAAATCTCCAAACTTTGTAATTTCCAATTATAAATCTTATATGGAATTAAGTAGTTTATCTCAAAATATATATATATGTATAGAGATATAATATAGATAAATTGTTTTCTAATAATATATACTTCACCGTTCCAATTATATTGAATTATTCCACATCGACCATGAACTTGGAAATATACCACTATATAATGGTGAAGCTCCCCTCTCCTTAATTACAAGCCGGTTTTGTAGGGATAAGTGAGGTATCAGAGCCAGGTTGGTTTTATGTGGGATCTGATTTATCCCGATGATGGGACTTGTGATTTATCCCGATAATGGATCCCCGTGAAGCTCCACGCTGTGAATGAGGGGGGTATGTTGAATTATCCCACATCGACCATAGACCTGGAAATATACCACTATATAATGGTGAAGCTCCCCTCTCTTTACAAGCCAATTTTGTAGGGAGAAGTAGGTATTTTTACGGTGGTCGTGTTTGATCTCAATTACATGTTTGTAAAAAATGATTAGAAAAAAAATAATATGTTTAAAAAAACTTTCAAAAGTAATAAAAATAATTAAGCCCTTTTTCATAATTTGAGCTCTCATTTTCATACAATTATTCTCCCTAAATCTTGACTAATTAATTATTGTTTGTTTTCAAGATTATTCAAAAGTATATTTGTAAATTATGATAAAAAAAATTATACTAAATATGATAATTGAATTATATAATTGAACATTCCAAAATCATATAATGGAACAAATAAATGGAATGTAGGAGTACATTGCAAGAAGTCTAAAAAAATTACAATAATGCCTTTCTTCATCCAATGAGAGGAAAGATTCAAATTTAATGAGATTAAATGATTAGATTCAATTATTTAAAAACTTAATTTATACAGCTTTAATGAGTAAACTTTAAGTCCATTCAATGCTATTAATATTTTATTATCGATACTGAATATCATTTAAACCAACATGAAACTAACATAGAAGGCATTAACCCTAAATTAAAAATTCATTTCTTGAGTAATAAATTGAAAACCAAACTAAAACTCTCAAGTATATGATCGATCAATTGATAATCCCACTAAAAGAATAACATATATACCCAAAGTTTTAAAAAAAAAATCCTAATTAGGGCTAAGAATTATTCAAATATGAAAAATAATTGCAATAAAGAATTAGTAGACTATAAGCCACGAGATAATTAATTAAAGGCCGCTTGCTTTGCTCTTGCCCACTTGCATTCCAACTTGCGCCCTCAACCGTCCTATTCTATTCTATTCTATTCTTCTTCTTTTTATTATTTCCACACTTCTATTTTTAATTTTCTCTCACAAAAAAACAAATCAAGAAAAAAGAAATCAAAAAAGAGGGAAGGGCAAGTTGCATGCATAAAATACCACTTTTTTTATTGACAAATTTAAAAGTGGGGAAATTTCTTTAGCAACTTGCACAACTATTTTCTTTTATTTTAACAGCTCACCAAATTGGCCAACTTGCTTAGATAGCTAGCTGTTTGATTCCATTCATCGCAATTCATAAATATTTTCATTTATTTTGTAGCAAAGGCAAAGAGGTGCATCCC
Organism: Plectranthus barbatus; assembly: GCA_026898455.1. Classification (NCBI taxonomy): domain Eukaryota; kingdom Viridiplantae; phylum Streptophyta; class Magnoliopsida; order Lamiales; family Lamiaceae; genus Plectranthus; species Plectranthus barbatus. The sequence continues at coordinate 4,861 of JAPKLW010002151.1, forward strand.
CCCAAGATCGACTTTCATAATTGAAAAATCATGTGTTCAAGTTCAACTTGCTATAAATTTAAACTCACTTGTAAAATAACAATTATTTCAAGATGAATTCAATTCAGTTCAAGATTATTGATTCATGTACGGACATATGATTGATATTATCGATTTTGTAGATTAATTCTTACATTTATTAATTACTATATGGTGTAGTTAATTTCATAGCGACTATATGCATGGAGCTTCGAGAATTTAAAGGGCATGCTAAATTTTTCTAATTTAATTTCTACTTGTTTTAGGATCATGGATGCATACATTGTACGGAAAAAACTAATTTAATTATCTCATGAAGAAGGTAATAGTAATTAATAATGTAAAGGGCAATGGATGATCTTATCTTAACCTCTTCATCTTCCAAAGGTCGCCCTATCATACGTAATTTACACTAAAAAAAATATGCATTCAAGCACAAATTTCCCACCTAGAGAAATGACAAACTAACTTTGTAGCAATGCAAAATAATGGGCACCTTCAATCTTAAAGTGAGACAAATATTACATTGTAAGAATATACTTAGATAGCGGCTGCAGTTTTTTCTGGTAAAGAAATAACGAATTCAAGAGAGAGCATATGAATATCAGAATATATACTAGGGTTAATCTTGAGTAAAATACGAAAAATAGAAAAGGAAAGATTACATGAGTTTTAATTCCTTCAACAACCCAAAACATAACATCCTTTAAAAGATAGAAATTAATGTCACCGCACACAACAAATAATGGTTTTTGACACTTTACAGTAATCAAGAGTTCTTTAATTCTTTTTTTTTTTTTTTTTTTTGTAATTTTAAGAAAAAATTATGAAGAAGGATTTCGTCTGGCTAGATTGACAGCGATCTGAGCTAAAGACTGCAGATTGCATTTGACAATGGTGTTGACGAAAATGCAGGTTTCTTCCTCAGTGTTACCTGGCGGCACGTCCACGACGTACGACTCCACCACGACCGTGCCGCCGCCGTTGGGCGCCGCGTGCAGGGTGGTCACGGAGCGGTAGTTGGCCAGGCGGTGGTCGCCGCCGATCACGCTGAAGCTGAACACGTGGCGCTCGTCGTCGAGTATCTCCAGCCTCTCCGTGCTGCTGACTGCGGGCAGGCCGGAGATGACGCGGATCTCACGCAGCGTGCCGACGTCGCCGTCGCCAACGACCACGTGGCAGCTCTTGACGAAGTGCTTGTAGGCTTGCGGGTTGTCGAAGCGGCGGACGACGGACCACACGGTGGGGACCGGGGCGGAGATCAGCTGGGTGGCGGCGGCGCAGGTCTGGTTGGGGCCGACGGCGTGGGTGTGGTAGCGGGCGACGTGGTCCGGGACTTGGGCGGCGGTGGGCTGGCGGTAGGGCTGTTTGCAGGTGGCGGCGGTTGTGGAGGGTGTTTCGGCCATTCTTTGGAGTAGTAGGGAGGATTTCGGAGGATCGGAAAGCATTTTTAGGTTTTTTTTTCTTTTTTTTTTTAAGATGAGGTAGAGAGAAATGAGATATGGGTTTATGGATGAGAAAAAGGAAATGTAGTTTATGATTTTGTGTTGTGGAGTCGCACTTATATTCTGAGAGAGAGAGAGAGAGAGAGAGAGAGGGGAGAGGAGGGTTTACTATTTGTATTTGAGAGAGATGAAAGAGAGAGGGGGGTGGGGTGGGGGGTGTTTGTGAGAGTTATTTAAGCAGAGTTCCTGTCATGTCAGGAATGGAGAGGAAGTAGTTGAATTTTCTAAAGAAGGGTATGAAGATTCATGTGATGGTAATAAAATAGGATCTACTTGCTCCCTTCCTAAATTACCAAATTACCCTTGTTCACTAATGTCAAGGCCAAGGGGTGTTTTTATGTCTATAGTTGGAATTCATGGTCATACGTTTAACTACTATGTTTCGAGATCGAGGATATGAACACTTTATTTAGATATCTATAATTGTTATTCATGTATATATTTCAAAATACGCTAATTAAAAATATTTTAGTAAATTTGGAATAGTAGAGGTCGTGTCACATAGTAAAGAGAATATTGCGCAAAAATTTGTAAGAGATTGACTCTCATTTCTCTTAGATGAATCTAAGCCTATTAATGTATTTTTAATCGGATGTATTTAGCCTTTATTAAATAAATGGTGTATTTTGTTCAATAAATAATGTATTTAATCTTTGTTGATCTAATAAATCTTTTCTCATTGTATATGGAATAATAAAATGATAGGTCTCTAAATAGAGTGATGTATTTTCATAGTAAATTATATAGTATAATTTTAATTGACTAAATAAATAACTTCAATTGCAGTAATATATCAGTTCATAAATAATGTATTATTTTATTATAAATAATATATTTTAATATAATGTTATAAATAAAGTATTTGGATAAGAAATGATGTATTTAATCAAAGATAATAATGCATTTAATTATTTTAGTGAGAATGTAGTAATAATATATCTAAAAATGTATTTATCTAAAGATAATAATGTATTTAATTCATTGGAATGATTTATTTAATAAACTGAAATAATGTATTGATATAAATATCGTAAAATCCGTTTTATACCATTTTAGACCATCTCCAAATAATAAGATACATTTAAGATTGCAAAAATGGTGAACTTGAGCATTAACATACTGAATAAAAAATAAAGAAGAATGACTGAATTGCCCTTTTATTCAGTGGGGCCAAATGAATGAAAAATTAAGTAATTTCTTTTTAAAAGATTATTGGAAGATCGATTTTATAATCTCTTATTTAAAGGTTTTTATAATCTCAACGTAATGATAGTGGACAAATTCGATGCACCAGTTTTGAAATTCATGGCTCAACTTGGCCAACTTCAGCCGTTTCACGTGCGTGTCTCACACAACAACAAATTCACTTACACACGAGGAATATTCCCAAACTTCATTTACAGATAACATTAGTCCCTTTTGGTTTTGAGACAGTAAATAATATTTATGTATATAGTGGAATTATTATTTTATTTACGTGAGGATATTTTATTTTTTTATTTTAGAAATTGAGACTAATCTGATGGGACATAAGAAAATGGAAAAATTGACTAGTCTGGCGGAATGGAGAGAGTATCACACATCAGACTGAAGACCTAGAAGGGTACTATTAATTCCATCTGTCCCGGTCAAATAGTTCACTTTAACCGGACACGATAACTAATGTTTGTGAGTTATAGTGAAATTAATATTTTATTGACGAATGTGAAAAAAATTTGTCATTTTAGAAAAATGGACTAATATCACGGGACAGAAGAAGAAGAAAGAGTAGACTAGTAATGCGGGACAGAAGTACTATATAATGGTAAAAAATCTCATTTCCTTACAAGTTGGTTTTTTGGAGAAAAAAAAAATGAGAACTTCACAAAATATCAAAGCCAACTCAGTTTAATGTGGGACCCAAATTATCCCGATGATGAATATCAATTTTGTAGGTAGAAATAGAGACTTTACACATATTCCATAAAATGTGTGTGCAGAATTTGATGAAATGATTTTTCAGTTACGAGACACCAACTATATTATTTATGGACTAATTTTATATTTTTCCACCTTCTAAATTTTGAACTTTTAAATAAATATTTGGTAGACAAAATAATTTAATATGATAGGGTTATTTAAGATTGCATATTATTATTTCTTCTCGAAGGAGGGTTACTGTTTATGATGTAATAAATTTATTTATATATATAAAGATTGCAGATTAATTATTCTACACCAAGTTATTGTGATTGAGTAAGAGTCACGCTGATTCGGGCTAAATTGGTGAAAGACACCATCTCCAGGTGTATCTGATCATCCAAATATACATTCTTTTATTAGTTTATCCTAATCTTTTAAGATAATAAAACATCTATATAATAAGTTCATGAATAAAGTGAGTAATTAATATCATACTCAAAAAAGTCATGAATTTAAATATATATATTATCATCGGTATCTTTTAAACTACACATAAATAGCTCGAGATAAAAGAATTTTCCAGATTGAATATAATGGAGTATATATATATACACGTACATATAAAAAGCTAATTAATTAATGTATGGTAAGTAGAGGGAGGGTATCTTGCAAGTTGCTTTCAATGTCAAAGAATTTGGTGCTTAATAAATGGTTTTACATTTGCTACAACTTGGGTAACATATATATAACTCTAGCTAGCTATTTAAGCAATGAGGAAATTCCACGAAATTCAGCCCCTTTTTCCTCTTTCACTATCTCTAATTATGATTTTGTTTACATTTCAAAGGGCATAATTGGCATGTTCATGAATATATATATATATATATATATATATACACATCCTTTGATTTGAACTGTTCAAATTAATTTCAATCTAAAAAGGTATATTATTCCCTAATGTGTATTTTAGTGGACTATAGAGTAGAGGCCTACCCCTGTCACAACTCCATCAACATGACATTTGATGTTGTGGGGGTACATAATTAGAAAAAGAAATTATCAAAATTTTTTTGTTAAGAATATGATTTGTTAATTTCTACTAAATTGTGAGCCTGTCATTCATTCAAATAATTAGAAAGAGATGTAAAATTGATACTCCCTCCGTTCTAACTTAATTATTCCTTTTTTTTGGTATGTTCCAGCTCGATTGTCTCGTTATTAAAAATTGTAATTTTTTAACACTTAATAATAAAATATTAATTTCACTCAACTTATTTTACACTCACACTCCTTGATTATTGTGTCCGGTCAATCCGAGATAATTAAGCCAGGACAGGAGAGAAGGAGTATTATATTGTTTGAAATGGAATCTTCAATATTGAAATAAAATCATGTACGTGAATCACGTCATCGTCTTGCATGAACATCGAGATACATTGAACATACATATATAAAAATAAATATTTATCAATTTGGTAATAAAAAAATAAAAAAAAAAGAAGCAAGACATTGGAGTTAGGTCAATCCTTTACTGTTTCGATGCTAATCTAACTACTATTATGATAATTGATATATGATATTTATATATCTTGAAAATAAATTACTTGACCAATTGCTGTGTAAATATATGCACCATAGCTGGGAGTGAGATATAAATAATTGATTAAAAAATAATTAATTTCTCATTTGAATGTCTTTATATATAGGATATTAGTCGTTATGATATTTTCAAAATATTTGATTTGATGTACCCTTACCTTATGTCTATATATACTAAAATGTGAGAAATATCGTTCAAAAAAAAAAGGATGGGAATTTAAGTAGTAGTGGGAAAATTGAGAGACTACAAAGTCTACAATTTATGTCACACGGCAGGTTCAATAGTAAATTTGTTTTAATTAATTAATTATCAACGACTTATACAAATTAAGAGTTTTTTTTTAAAAAAAAGATGTTTTATATTTCGTATATATTGATAATATATTATACGTAGTGTCGATGACTATCGTATATATGTATATAATTTATAAGAAAGTATGCTCTAGTTGGTACAATTATGAAATTGCAATAAAATCAAGTTAATTAAACTAGTTGTAAAGAAACACAATGTGATGCAACATTATATAAGTGGAGTAGATGATTTCTTCTAAAAATATAAATTGGGAGTTACTTGTGAATGAGGGAAATTGAATAGAAGAAAAATGTTTGCATGTTAAATAGGGAAGATATGGCATGATGGGTGTTGAAAATTCTAAAAATAGGAGAATTTGGGTGAGATCAGAATTCAGAATGTGTGCATGCATGGTGCTAGTCAAAAGACTCCATGTGGAAGAGGTTTCAATGGTTGGACTACTATTCACATACAAATAAACTCGCGTAGTTCTTGCTCGGGTCCACAATATACTAAAAGCGTGTCTAATATTCTCCGTGTTTAATCATTTTAGCGAGTAATTGACGTCTAGGTACCACCTAGTCTGCTTAGGTGCAGATCTAAGTGACCAACTAAGCTCGTTACACGCCACCTAGGTGGCCGACTAAGCGGGCTACTAGCCACATAATCAGTTCAGGCGGCCTATCTTTAATATATTTCGAAATCATCAAAATTTATATAATCTTAATTTTTATTTATTGAAAAATATATATTATAACTATTAAATATTAAAAATTACCCAAAGGATTTTTACAACTATGATTTGTGAGGTAAGTTAGGACGAACAGAGAGATACAAAAATTAGACAATTTGGTGTTGGATTGAGACTGTCGTCAATTTATTATTGCTGACCGTGGGATAAGGGTGTCACAATCATCCTTCTCTTTGGATTTTTTTTTAATTTTTTTCCTTTTCAACTTTCATAAATGTTATTAAAGATTTTTTTCCTTTGAATTATTTCTTGTGCTCATGTAATAATTAAAGAAAAAACTAGAATGAAATTTTTTTCAACAAAGTATCTCTTTCCATTTATATATGTATTGGTAAAATGCATCGACTCATTGAGTTATATATAAGTTCCATGCAATTTTGGCCTACTAAAAATGGTGGGCAGACACGATATAACTACCACTAGTTTGAATTTTTTTTTAGCTGAAAACTCGCTGAGAGAGAGAGAGAGATAATAAGGGGTAATTATTATTATTATTATTATTATTATTTTGGGTTTGGAGATAATGATATTTGTGATTAGATGGTGAAATTGGTTGAAAAAGTTGTGGTTTCTGTTTGTATGTATGAATGGATCAAGTACTGAGCAAGGTGGGATCTTATTGGGTGAGTCAAAAAGCAGGCAACGACTTGAGCACGGTCGGAAATGATGTTAATGTAATTTCCTCTCCTCCTTTTATTTTCTCTTAAAACGATGAAATAATAATATCTATGCATGCTGTCGCTTTCATATTTTTATTTGCAAATCTTGACTTGAAGATTTCAATTTTGGGATTTTTTTTTGCCGGGATTTTGATCGTTTGATCTGTAAACTCTGCATTTTTATGGATTTTTCCAGAAATCCAAGATATATACTTATTTATTTTATAGAATTTAAAAGTGGCCCATCTCGAAAACAAACAACACAACATGAATAAATTAAAAATCCCACATTGGATTTAGGAATTTCGTGACACTCATTTCTATTGTTGACTAGTCATTGTCAACAAGCATCGAAGGTGGAGCGAAATGGTTGGTTAACAAAATCAAAGGTTAGTTACTTAATTAGTTATCTTCATCTTCTTCATATATTTAATTTATGTTCATCGTTATATTAAAACTCCAGGAACGATTCAGACACCGCTGCCGGAACTGCTGAAGGAGCACGATCTCGCGACCGGAATATTCCCTCGCAACGCCACCAACTACGAGTTCGAGGAGGAGACCAAGAAGCTGACGGTGTACATTCCATGCGTGTGCGAAGTTGGGTACAAGGATGATTCAGTTCTGCGTTTCGACACCACGGTCACTGCTTGCTTGGACAAAGGGAAGCTGTCTGAAATCGTTGGGATTAAGACGAAGGTGATTGTTTGGATGAAGGTGGGTTGCATTACTTCCGACAAATCCAAAATCCATTTTCAAGCCAGCAGTATTTGGAGAGCTAGGAGTAGAGACGCTTATGAAGTTGAAAGAGATGGCATCAAAGTTGCCAAGTTTTAGTTACTTATCAAACTTTGTCAAACTAGATGTCAATCACCGTTGTTGTCTAGGGATAGAATTAGGGTGAGCAATTATCGGTTCGGTTGAAAACAGAACCAAGCTTTTTCAAAATCCAGATCGAATGAAACCGCTAATATTGTATAAATTGAACCGAACCCAAACCGCACCAAATAGGCGGTTTCGATTTCGGATTTGGTTTTAATGTATTAGGTATTTTAATTTAGGTTCAGTTTTAATCGAACTAAAACCGAATGCACTAAAAAATGGAACCAAAATCGACCGAAATCGCCTGTTCGGTTTGGCGGTTTTGGTTCGATTTTGCTCAATTCTAGATAGAATGAATACATAAACCCATATTTGATTAATATTTATATTTGAGCACAGATTATTACATTGGAAGAAATAGAATGCAAGAACTATGTACTAACATGTTTTCATTGAGCCCTTCTTTTTTTTTTTTTTACCTCTGCTTAAATGCTGAATAATGTCTGTACAATTCAACAATAATCATGAACATGAAAAAGGGCTCTCTGCATTATTAGATTGTTTTGAACCAAATTGATCATGTATTCAATTTGTCCAAACAAACCTATATATATATATATATATATAAATATATGTATGTATATAGATATCCAATTTCATTAAAAAGGATGAGTTTCTCAATGGAAAAAGCTTTTGACAGATTCATAAGTAGACCAGCAAATTGCAGCAGCAGGGGCATGAAACAGCATTCTTGGAATCCAGCCACGCATCAGCCCTCCATATCCATCCTTCTTCTTGATGATCCCAACCACACCCGAAATCGAGCTGCTCGAAAGCCGGTCACACCCACAAACACCCTACAAACAAGGCTGTTAGTCCAACCAAAAAATAAACAAACAAACACGAACCTTCGCAAAGCCCTTACCTGGCACTGCAGCTGAGTCTTCACCACATCAAGAGGCGTCGTCACAGCTGCAGCCAACGCGCCTGCAGCAGCCCCTGCAGTTGCGTGCACCAGCAAAGTCTCCTCCTCCTCGTCTCCACCCTCCGGTGAGACACCCATGAGGCCTCTTTTTACAGCCTCGTACGTGGCAAAGTGGACTGCAGTGAAAGGCGCATTCATCACCACAGTAGTCCGGTAACTCGCGTAAAACGCCCCCAAACCTTCCTCTACCGCCACTTTCCTCACGCAGTCACACACTCCCTTGTAAGGGCTCCCCTTCAGCTGCAGCCTCTGCTTCACCACGTCCATAGGCGTGAGCACCGCGTCACTTGCAACAGTGGCGAACACGCCCGATGCTGCATGAGCAACCGGGCTGTTCGGATTCCCTGCAGAGAAGAATTTCTTGCAAGATTCATACACAGAGAAGTAGACAGCATGAGCAGGGCCAGCACCAAGTCCCATTGCTGCAATACCACGGTATAGCCCGCCTACGCCCTCGAGCTTCACAATCGAGCCAAGGGATTGTCTCAAGGTTATCGAAGAGGCTTTCGTCGAAGAAGTTATGGCCTGCATCCTAGTTTTGAGAGTATCAACCGGAAACATGGCCATGTGCTCTACAGAGCCAGCTATAGAGCCTGCAACCATAAACTGCCAGAACTCAAGGCCGTCGTGGTGGACTGGCGCCGGGACAGAAGCCTCATTCGGGTAAAACTCTTCAGCGGCTGTGGCGCCGGCTCCCATTGCAGTGATGAGGAAACTGTGGAGACTGATGAGGCTTTAAAAGGGCAGGGGCCAATAATAGTCCATCACAGATCGCTTTCGGATTAGTTCAAGTAATACAACATAAAAACACTCGAAACTGCAGCCAACTTAAGCTAGAAATCATCGTTTCTTGACATGAAACCTTAATAAAAACAAATGAAGCATTTAATGTGTATTGAAGTATACACTAAAATGGCATTTCTAACATGACAGCAGAAGCACCAGAATCCAATGATGGGACAAGGCAAAAGTTGGATGCAAATAGAGACAAAGAAGGCATGTTCTATCCACACGCCTTTTTTTCATTAGTGGTAATCTCTATATCATCACCACTTTTCACCTCAAAAGAAAGAATAAGTTGATGATCACAGACGTGTGGCATCCATACGAATAGCTCAGTCCATTTACATTCTTCTCCGTAAACAGTAATACCAAGAAATAGCCATGCATACAGATAGATAGAGAGAGAGAGAGAGAGAGAGAGTAAAGTAGTAGTTGTGACAGTAAGGAATTCTATGTCCTCATTTTTCAAGATCAGGGTCCCCCTTCCCTTTTCCACATATTGCGACAAAAACTTCACAAGAATTCAAACTCGAACGATTCTTTACGTTATTCTTGGAAGAAATACTCCATTTTTCTGGATCAGTATTGCAGTTTTTTATTCAGTGGAAAAGAACAATGATTTATCTAGTGAAGGATTGTTATTAATATTGATTGTAATAAAAACACAAGCTTTTGTCATCATCTGCAAATTCTTTCAAACTTGATGAAAACAGAATTTCCAACGTTTAAAACTTCTGCTGCTTCTGTTCCTCTGAGGAGAAGAAGAGTGTATCATCTCCCACATAACCTGAATATCTTCATAACCTGCGCAAGCCTCCATATCCTTGTACACACTAACCAAGCCATCACTTTTCTCTGCAATAAACAAAAAACACATCTATGATTGTCTGAAGCTAGATATCTAAAAAAAAAGATTTGACACCCAAATGATAAAAATCCTACCTTTAGCCTTGTGTCTGAGATTCGAGGCAGCATTTGCGAGAACGTCTTTTGTCCGAAGAAAAAACGAGGTCATGGAACTTAACCAAGATTTTTTCCTATACATTCCGTGGATGCTCGAGCTTGCTTTGCTGTGGGCTTGGTTTTAAGAGTGTTGACTGATCATATTATTTGAAGCTAAGGAGATGAGAAGCATCCAACAAGAAGACAACAGCAATGAAGAAGACAATTGGAGTTTAATGAAGTTTAATGCGATATTTTCTCATGATTAAGGTATAATTAAATCAGATCCATCCAGAATTATACTCTAGTTTTTGTTGGTTTAAATAATAAAATGGGAGACAGGTGTGATGGAGAAAGAAGAGAAGGTGAGAAGAAACAGACATTTTGAGCAGGAGCGATTGTGTTTGGATTTTGCTGATCATGTTTATTCAGCAAATCAAAAGATTCTTATTACAATAGTTACCTGAAATGAGAGGGGCCCTATCCAAACGGTTGTTTGGATTTTCCTTCATTTCTTTCTGCTTGTGTGACTCTCTCTCTCATCATAGAGAGGGAAACTAACCACTAGAAGAGAGACTGTTGGTATGAATGATCTTGGAACAGTCCCTCACACCAAAACACCAAAAAAATGACAATTACAGCTAAAGCGAGAAGCTCCTCTGCACCACATAACATATCAATAATGCATAAATCAAACTTTCTTCCTCTTGATTTGAAATCGAACCCGAACACGAACACAAACCTGACGCCAAAATGGGTTTAAAAGATGCTGGGGCACAAGACTAGCCAAGACGTGTTTACAGTTACAGTTACTTTACATATCTAAAGTGTGAGCTATTACATTTGGAGTCTCAATCCACAATTTTAAGAATCTGATCTGCAGTGGAAAACAAATAAACTAGGTTTATGGTTGTAGAACCAACTAATTAATCCCTTAGGCTCTCTCCTCCACACAGTTTAAAGACCATTTTAGCTAGTATCAAACAGCATGGCTACTAATCCTACGTCCTATACTAGACCAAGATGAGAGATTTTCATCAGAGTGAGTCTGTAGTGACAATACAGTTTGAACCTAAGTATATTTAAGAAATAACAGAAAGTCAGAATGGATTGTTGAAAAGTTGATAAAAGATCAAATTCAGAAACTTGTTGTATGTAGCAACCAACTGCAGAGATTGTAGTGTAATTGGCCAATTTAGGTGTTAAATGGCTTTTCCTTTTTCCCTAACTATTAAAATTGGTTATCCTACAAAGCTGTAGACTAGTGTATTATTTGATCTTTGTTAAAAGTGGTATTGTAAGTTGGACCTCAGCAAGACTAGAGCTAAAACAATGAGTGCCAACTACCCATCTAACATGCCAAGTGGTGCCTAACAAATTTTACAAATCACACATATTAATATAGCAACAGAGGGAAAATTTTCTCTCTTTTAAGCAAGTTTCAGTTGTGATTCTCAGAGGGAAAGTTTCTATCTTTTGTAGTAGTTAGGTCGAACCAAATAGAAGAATGTAAGGGTTGAAAAACGAACCGGAGATGAACAGAAAAGAACCTGGCCAAGCCAAAGCTGCCAACTGAAACAATGAAAAAAATATTTATGAGGAAACAATGAGACCGCCACATGAATAGTTCATTTAAGAAACAGAATGGACACATCAAACTCAAACTTATGGTGATGATCAAATGAAACAATAAACAACATACAAAACCGAAGTAGCAGCTTTGTTTCATGAACATTTGATTGAATCCATGAAGCCATTGCTGAGCAGACTCTCCACACATTTCCCCAAAATATCAACCTTCAAATCCACATTCAAAGGGATCATAACCTTATGCTGTGATTAAGCCACTAACATAAAATTGAAGCATCCTTCAAAATCAAACACATCCACCACCATCCACGGCAATATAACCCCCAAGGCACTACTTCAAAACCTTAATTTTCCTCCACAATGAATCGCCCTCGGGCTTTAACTCATCCGGTCCCTGCGCAAAATGGCCCCCTGCCCCACATATTCTTGTGCTAGGTCTCAATGCCCTCTCCAAATTAACCAAATGCCCACTCTCCAATTCGCCTAGAGCAGTCTTTCTCAGTGTCTCCGGCGGTGTCGAATTCCGTCACCGTCTAGCGGGTACCGTTGACAGAGATACTGTCCCCCAAGTGTACGTCTTCAAGAGGATCTTCATGATAAAACTGTTGCTTTCGTCGAAGCCCAATTGCTAGATTGTTCCCAGATTTTCTCCTGTGAATAGGGATCTGACTGTTCTGTTGATGAATCTGGGCTGATGGAATTTGAAGAAATTGATGAAGATAGATGACAGTGTGGGTTTATTTAAAGCGGAATGGAGAGCTAGCTTTGACAGAAGCAGAAGCCGCGGCGACAGCAAAAAGGCACCAAGATTTGAAATTGATGCTTTTCTCGCCGCCGGCAATGGCTTCTGGAGGGCCAGAGGGGTCTGTAGAGGAGGGTTGGTGGGCACGAGAGAGTCATGTCCAAAATTGGCGCAGTGAAAACCAAACTAGTAGTCCCTTACTGATCTTGTTGAAAAAATGGAATCTTTTCAACTCAGCCCACCAAAAGTTGCAGTTAGAGTTAGAGCAGTGCCAATGGCAACAGTCAAGAATAATCCCATATTCTGCTCACTTTGAATTTTCAATCCCATGTTTCATTTGTTTGATAACATGATTTTTATTCGTACATTCATATTATAACAAACCAAGCAATTGTTAATTGTTAATGCAATATTACATTATCAAAACGAACTACACAACACAAATTACAATCCTAAACTCCAGTAACCACAACTAAAAAGAGGTCGGAGTTTGCGGCCAAAAAAAAAACAGAAAAGAAAAGAAAGAAAAAAAAGCCCTAATCATGGACAATGGAATGAATCAAAATAGAAGCCTCGTCCGTTGCAAGACCTGCATCATCTGTTCCATCACATAAAACACAGTTTCACGCTCCAGTGAGATTTATATGATTTTGTAAGAAAAAAAAAAAAACAAATGTTAGGGATATACACATTACCAGCAACAGGCGTTGTAGGCACGGGAGTCTCTCTCAAACCACCAGCAGCAGAACTGCCGTCGCCACCTCCGCCTTCTCTCTCATCCTCGCCTCCAGTCTGATTCAAAATGCTAGAAACCAAACTATTGAAAATCCCTCCTCCATTATTTTCTTGTGGTGAAGTAGAATGATCAGTATCTCTAACTTTAGGGCTCAATGGTGCAACCAGATTGGAAATCAAACTGTTTATCAGCCCACCACCTTTCTTTTCCTCTTCTTCTCCACCAACGCTCTCTGTGGTCTCTTCATCTCTGACCTCGTTTGTTTGGGAGAAAACTATGTCAGTGATTTCAGTAGTGCCTTTCTCCATCTTCTTTCAGACTGCTGTAGTGTTTTAGCCAAGACAAGATTGTTATGATTTATGAATGAATCTGTTACTGTTGAGGAGAGACAATCGCAATTACAAATGTCGTTTATATAGTTGGAAAGAGCTCCACGTGTAACCATTTGCCTAGGTGACTGTGCTGCTGTTGTTGCTTTTTTAATACTTATTTATTTATTACTTTAATTCTGAGAAATTAATAATAATCTTTTGTGTCCAAATTATGTGTGTGCAACGTGACTGTCGGCCTCTTTCTCTTTTGAGGGTCGGTTACTCGAATTCCAATATTTCACTTTTTTATTATTTTATCAACTCTAAAAAACAATACTCTTTCCATCACATAACATTAGTCTTGTTTTCTTTTTTGGTCTGTCCCAAATATTAGTTTTCTTTTCTAAAATAAGAAACTAATACACACTCACTAATAAAATATTAATTTCCTCTATCTCTACTCGCATTGATATTTGTATAGAAATGAGATAAGACTAATGTTATGGGACTAAGGGAGTATTTAATTTCAAGCTTTTATGTTTTAGATTGTTTCAAGCTACTATATAATTGAGTTTCAGGTTTTTAGCTCGCTGAGTGCAATAATTCTATATAAATATGAATATAATTGAGTTGGAGCTCAATAAGTATAATAATTATAGTCTTAATAATTAATTGTATTCAATTAAGAACGTTCATTTAGCTTGAAATTCGTGGATTGACTCGATTAAATCAAATTAATATACAGCAAGTTAGGTTTGAGATATTTTGGCCCGAATGATTTGGGACTGAATAACTCGAGGTTCGATAGGATGAAACTCAAAATTCGACAAGCTAGTCTAAAAACCGAAAAGTTAGGATTAAGATTGAGCTTTTTTTAGTTCAAAAAATCTTTAGCCCGATTAGATCCGCAAATCTGACCCAAAATTTGATGGACTAATCCAATTGACATCCTTATATCTTTATTGCAAAAAAGGATATCTTCTCAATACCTAAAAAATAACTTCGATGCTTAATATAAGAGTAATCATGCTTTTTATGTAAATTCTTCTATATGTTAGTCATTTTCAAGTGCTAAAAATTGTTATGTTACACATTAAAAGAATTACACATTATAAATCAATTTATATAGGTTTCCGGCATACTCCATCAATTTTTTGATACTAGAAAATATCTTCGGTCTTATATTTAAATAGTTTTTTATAGTTCAAAAAAATTGAGAAAGAAAATAGTTAATACTCCCTCCGTCCAGTCTGATTTAGTACTTTTCATTTTAGCACATGAATTTTAGAGCTAATATTTAGTAGCTAATTGTGATCGTTAATAAAATTGGCAATCGTTATTAATTTATTTAAGTCTTACTGAAGTTCATTACGATTAGAGCTGACAATTTCTGACCCGACACGATAACACGACACGAACACGCACGATAAAAGCGAGCACGAACACGACACGAACCTGTTAAGCTCAAACACGAACACGAC
>JAPKLW010002151.1:19988-39502 GCA_026898455.1 Plectranthus barbatus
CACGACACGAACCCGTTAAGCTCAAACACGATAATGACACGACACGACAAGACACGACACGATAACGACCCAACACGCACGATTGCCACCTCTGATTACGATTGCCAATTTTATTACCGACCAAAATTAACTACTAAACACTAGCTCCGAAATTCATGTATCAGAAAAAAAAAAAAAATACTTAATCGGATAGGACGGAGGGAGTACTAAAATTGAAATAGATTAAAATTGATGTTTTGACCAAAAGCTATGCTACCTACATTCACCCGATTCAGGAAAAGTCAGTGTAATAAACTTTACAAGTTCAAAAACTGTGACAATATCCATCAAAAACTCAATTTCAAGGAAGTTCTCAACTATTCTCCTCAGCCAGAGTGTTGTGTAAAGCCTAAAATAATTAAACATGATCGTTGCTACTAAACAAATCAGCGCAGCGCCTTCGCATCCTCCTTGGCTTTCACTTCGGCAGCCCTCTTTGCATTCCTTTTCTCGGCTTTCTGAGCAGCATCGGCTTGGACTTGTACCATGATCTGGTCGAAACCCGGGATTGTCTTCACCAGTTTCTGGTATGTCTGAACGCTCAGGTTGTGGAATATCTCAAATAATCTCTGCAACCAACAATGTAATAATCATAATGTCATCTCATCAGATTTGGTATGAAGTTGATGCCCACACTTACCATGACGTCTTTGTTCCATTCCGCGATATACGGAGGCCCGGTTGTGAACGAACCAAGTGGTTCGCGGTACCACTTGCCACCAAATGTAATGTGATCCATGGCCTGTTCGATGCTCAGTACTTCCCACGGCCTCAACCCGGGGATGATTTTCGCCAGCTGTTGTCTGCCCCCATAAACAATATATATCAGTAAACTAGCAAGTAGTTTCTAAAAATCACAAGAATGCCGTCCCGGTAGAATTGATCTATTTACCAAATCGAGGTACCAACCGAATTGACCCACTCCTAAAAATGGTAATTTTTTCAACCCAACAATAAAATATTAATTTCATTTACAGTCACAATCCTTAATTTCCGTGGCGAAAAGAAGAGGGTCATTTCTACCGGGACGAAGGTAGTATTTCTTAACAAGGAACCAGATCATGTAGTATAAATGCATGAAGGAAGGTGGAGAGAGAAGTACCTAAGATCTTTTGGAATGAATTTATTGGGCATGTGGTCCTCTTCAAGAAGAGTTGTCATCTCAGAGCCACTTGCCCAAAGAAACAGAGCATGACTTGGGATTCTCACACCAGGCCAAACTCCATCGTTAGCCTCTAGCACAGCCAAATCGCGTCTCTTGCTCTCGTATGCTTCTTCTTGAACCTGCTTATATGTTTTGTTTTCGTGCCCCTTTAGTGGAACCCAAGGTGGTATTCCTTTCTGTAGCTTATGAATACAAGCCGTAGCAGCAGCACCTAATCGAACTGAAAATCAAGCCATGCACAGCCAATTAGAACATAAGTCTATACAATTTAACTCTGCAGCTGACAGCAGAGCCTCCATTATGATGGATGAATCAATTAATTACTAAATCATGGCTGACATCTTCAATGTGACACTGAGAAAAATAACTATTTTATATTTCATATGGAGAACTTGGATATCATTGCAGAGAATAAAGCTAATTAATAGTAACACAAAGCAAACATTCTCAATGCTTAGCCAAAGTTCAGGAAGGTACAATAACCCCACAATTCAAAGCTTAAAAGTATTTTGCAAGCAGAATACACGAACCTTCCCAAGTAGCAATTGCACGCTCCAAACCATAGACCATGCCAATAGGTGCCCATTCATCCATATCATCACCCCAGATGAATGTATGCTTGTCAATAATTCCCGCACCCCAAGCAGTTTTCATCTGTATTAGCTCCATTGGTCCTCTTGTACGACCTAATCGATCCTTATAGTACCACCCACCAGTTTTCATGATAACTAAGTTGAGAAAAAATATGAACCAATCAATTCATTAAAACATATAGATGTGGTACGTAGAATGATAGCAATTCCATAAACAACCCTCTTCGATGAAAAAAAAGGGCACCAAATCGCATGATGCACATTGCATTTGACTAATAAACGTAAGACATATTATATTTGTTAAGCTTTATCAAGTATGATTTCCAACAGAAACTTGCTTTCCACCCTATGTTGTCGACTAAGTTTAGTAATTGATATGGTACACCAACAACTGGCTACATGCATCAGTTAACCATTCACAAAAGAGTATGCATTCTTAGGAGTTAGTCTAAAAGGAAAAAATCTTTACACAATATCCAGGATTTCCATGAAAGCAATGAATGCTACATAACTTGCAACACCAGGCATACTCCCAAATTATCAAGGAACCAAACACTAGTATTCCTTAAAGCTAAATTATCAGCAATTGTTAAGCGAAAAAGAGAAGCAAACTGATACCAACACAGGTAAGAATTCTACTTACAGTCATAGTAACGCCTCTCGAGTGTTTTATAACCGATAGCCTGAGCAACATCAATCGGCCTACCAGGCGGGTATGGCCGCTGTCTGAACCCCCAAAGCCCAAAGAAGAACTGCCTAGCAAAGTCCCAAAACTTATCATCCGACTCCTTCCTCGTTTTTATAGCTTTCCTTGGCATTGGCCTCCCATCAAGTCCAATCACATTGGGCACTGCCTTCACAATCACAATGAACAAACCATTACCACACACAAAATCTAAAAACCACAACAACCCATTTCTTAGCTCAACCCTTCAGAAGTAAAATCACACACTAACTTCATCATAACAAACAAACAAAACAATACATATCGAACTATCATCAATGCAAAAATGTCTAACTCCTTCTATTATCCATTTTCGAAGTCACACACATATCACACACCATTAAATGCAAATGTATGATCTATTACAACATAAAATATGGACAGGGTGTAATTCCTATAGCTCCTTTGCACACAGTTATGCACATACCCGCATGTATATGCGCAAAACGGCCAAAGTATCACACCAACTACAGCAGCTACAGCGCCATTAAAACCAATCCCTAATTAAAAGAATACCTGCCACAATTTCTTATCTTCTTTCTTGTACGGGACGGAATTCTCCTGCAGCTCCATCTCATTAAGTTTGTCAGCAATCTCCTCAGCTCGGGCCAGGAACTGCACCACCGGGCTGCTCCGGAACTCAGCCCACCATTTCTCATTCTCCTCAATCTCTTCCTGGGTCGGGTTTTCCTTCTTTTCAAAAATCGGGTCTTCCTGCAAAATCTCATCAACCTCGGGGCTATGTCGATAATCCGGCAAATTCTCGCATTCCCAGTAAAACTGCTCGAGCATTTCGGTGTACTTCCCGGGCTTCTCATCGGACTCAGGCTTCGGTTTCTTGGAAAAGGGGTTGGATATGGAGGCGAAGTTGGGAGTTTTCGCCTTTGGTATTAACAGCGACGATACAAGTTGAATTGGTGGGACTGGGAGCTTGGACGGGAATTTGAACCAGTTGTCCCCAAACGGGTTGAAATTAATCGACGCCATTACCGTAGTTGTGCTGCTGTTTCCGCGAACCGCAGAGGGCGGGCGACAGTAGACGGAGAAAGGGAGTGACAGGTGCGAAGTTGGATGAGGAAGACTCAGGAGAGAGGGCCAAGGAGGCTGTTTCTCCAGTTATTTTCCTACGGAAATGTACAGTTTCTTTTAATCGGACCAAAAACCCTTCCAAAAAGGGTTTTGTTGTTCACGCGATTTTAGTTTTACGAGGGGCGGTATTTCCAAAGGTTTAAGCGCTTGGTTTTTGGGCTGAGACCCAATTCTATTTTCATTGCCCAATCGAATTCTTTAATGGGCTTCTACTTGGATTGAAATAGAAATCTTGATTTGGGCTGGCCCAATATTCAAGATATGGGTCTCACCCGACAATGAAACACTAGTTTTTAATTTTCTTTTACATTTTTATATGTTACTATCAAGGAGTTTTATCAATTTAGTACCCGAAAGATAGTTTAATTATTGATTCATGATCCAAAATATGAATTCTCAATTGAGGACCGGAAAGATCACAAAATCTAAAAAATCATGCAATTCTAGGGGCTCAATATTAAGTCCTATATTGAGAATTGTTTGATCTTTCAAGTTTTGAATTAAAAAATTATTTTTCGAATCCTAAATAGATAATTAAACTATTTTTTTCCTAAATCAACAATTCTCCTTATAAGAATAATTATGGTTGATGAGATATGTCCAATTTTTGAATCAGCTTCACCCACAACTATTAATGTCCATAATAGAACTCACCAGTCACCGGCAGTCCTAATTAATTAATGAGAGAGAGAGAGAGAGATTCTAAAAGTTGGAAAAGTAGAGTTAATGTGAAGAAGGTATGGATAAAGAGGGAATGGTTGCTTGATGCCATGGACAAGCACAATTTTAATAAATGTTTAAATAAGTAGCTCTTCCTCCACTTCACTTCACTTCCCTAACCCAACCAAATATGGCTTCCAATTCTCTTAAACTACTTCTCCCATTTTATTATATTTCAGTGATCATAGCTGTAGCATCTGCACAACCCATGCAAACTGGTGATGATTTCTCTCAGCTCTCTTCACAAAACAATATGGTCAACCTCTCTGTCTACTACGAGTCTCTCTGCCCTTACTGTGCAAACTTCATGGTCAATCGTCTCGTCAAGCTTTTTCAGACAGATCTCATCAACATCGTCAACCTCAGGCTTGTCCCTTGGGGCAACACTCAAGTTCGACCCAATGATACATGGATTTGTCAGGTCCCTCCCTCTCCCCTCCTCTCTCTCCCTCTCTTTTATCTCTCTCACAACTGTGTAATAATTTTGCAGCATGGTGTGGACGAATGTCGGCTGGATGTGATAGAAGCTTGCGCCATAAATACTTGGCCCAAAGTGGTAGATATATCATATAAATACATAATCCGCTTTTGCAATTTTTTATAAAAAAAATACTCTAATTACATGAAATAATATAATTGTAGGAGGCACATTTCAAGTTTATATATTGCGTAGAGCGGCTACATTTGATGGACAGGCACACTGAGTGGCGATCGTGTTTTGGTTCGAATAATTTGGATTCTACACCTATCAACAATTGCTACAATAATGGCCTCGGTTTTAAGGTTTCGTGGATTCCTAGTTTTTTGTTGTTCCTACAATGATTTGGATTCATTTTTAGTGTCTTAAAATGTTTTGATGTCTCCTACATTATACGCAGCTTGAAATGGCATATGCTGATGAAACTTCTAACCTCAACCCTCGACACAGATTCGTGCCCTGGGTTGTCGTCAACAATAATCCCCTTCAAGAAGTCAGTCTCTCTCTCTCTCTCTCTCTCTCTCTCTCTCTCTCTCTCTCTCTCTCTCTCTCTCTCATGCATCAGAAATATGCCTAATTATCTCCTTCATGAATGCAGGATTATCAGAACTTCATAGGCTATGTATGCAGAGCCTACAAAGGAAACAAAATGCCCAAGGCTTGCGCTCAGTGAGGGGCTAAAACTCGAACATTGTTTACAGAAGCAGAGCTGCAGCAGCAATCTGAAGATTCAAGAAACTTCCAAATAATGTTACAACTTTTTCCTGATAGACTAGTTTCACAATATAGATATGTTATCCATACTAGGTATCTGTTTTGAACAACAACGTGCAACAAAAAGGTTGCTGCTTGATTTTCGAATACGCAATCTTCAGTTTAATACATGCAAGTCATAACCCAAGAAGATATTAGTATCATGACAAGTTAATCATCTTCCAAATGCTATTACAAGTATCCAAGGGGGTGGCCTTCGATGGATCCAAGTCGAACTTCTCAACCATTTTTTTATCTCTTGCCACGATATCTATGATATTGAAGTTAAGGATAGGATCCATGGAATGGGATGCCAAACAGGTAGATATAATAAAAAATGCTTAAGAAATAATTAGAGGCAAAGGTTAAATCAGAAATTAGTCACTCGAGCAAAGAAGGATACGGCCTGATATTCTGGATGGATTATCCAGGTGTGGTATTGTATTTGTGACAGAAGCATACATCGAAAGCTTCATCCTACATGATAGAAGGAAACTTTATAAGCCGTTGTTCAACAGAAGATATAGATAAATCACATAGCATTATAGCTAGACAAAAACATGCAGTAGCTCTTTTAGTCAAGTTGCAGTAAAATTCATTAAGAAGTTTACAGAATAAGAGCATTAGATCAAAATCATGGTCAAGATCTAATAATATCCAGCACCCAAGAATGAAAAGACATAGGAGATATTGAAATAGAAATGCACATGGATGTCTAATACTGATTCTTGACGATTTTATGCCTATCAACAGGGAAGCACGTGGAGAACAGAATCATTGGATTTTTTGAATCTGAGTCAAGACCAAGCATTTACTTATTGAATAGAGATTGCACAAGATTAGAACAAGCCATGAAATACAGTGAGTTTGGTTGGACTGTTTTCGATGCTAATGCATCAGGCACCACATTAGGATCAACTAATATAAAAATAAGTCATTTGCATTGCATGAGATAGACACTAGACTTAATGGAAGATAAATGCAAATTCCTCATGTTCAAACGACTTACTGAGCTCTCTTCGCATCTTGCTCAGACTTCTTCATGGCTAGCCTTTGATCTTCAACAGACTCCCTCTCATGCTCTAAATCATTGATTTCATTGACAATTTCTGTGTTTATTCACAGAAGTTGTTAGCCAATGCTATCAGAGATGGTCAAGAATCAAACATATAACTTAAAAATGGTACTCATCTAAGTTCCTCTCTGAGTTTGCGTTCTTGATTTTGTTCATCTTCCAACTCTTTCTGCAGTAATTCAAGTTCTGAATCAGCTGCGCTCTCAGATTCTGCAGCTGCTGCTTTCTGATTGCATGCATGAATCTTCTTTTCGTAATCTAAATAACATGAACCAAATATCAATGAAAAGGAAAAATAACCAACCTACAAGACACTACTGCTTTTCAGATTCCATATTGCAGTAACATATGTTACTCTATACAGAAACATAGATGCAGTTATCGCGGAAGACCATAAAGCTTTTAAAGCAGGACCACGCCTTCGCATGGAGCAAATCCGAATTACAGGAACCCAAAGGGCTAATATGAGATCCAAAAGAAATTACTACATAGTAAGGCGAAATTCATTCACACCCAATCACATTGATACATGAGTAGATCTCCTTGACCATTCATTTTAAGTCTTGATTTTTCTAATCACAACTACCTCCAAGATTGCAGCTACACAGTTTTAAACCAAATATTGAGGAAAAGAAATGTACTTCAGAAACAAGGCAAATTCATAGTCTCATTTCCATGGGTTTAGGGTTTAGTATAAAAAAAAATAGAACTTCTGGGACTTCTTTACAATTATGAGGAGCTTAGTATGCACATTATTTGTTTAGTATTTTAAAATTTATTCCAAAAAAAAAAAAAAAACGTAAATAAATAAACATCAATAGAAGTCCCTCAAACATTCATATCCTAAACTAGCTAGCAAGGGAGAAGTTGATTCCACATGAGAACAACAGACTAAACAATCGTTCGCAGAAATTAAATTAAACCACTCCAAGGGCCGATTTAACCAAATTATACTAGTCGACCATTCAATTGAATATATCAGAAAAGAGAAAAATTGAACCTTCAATGGAATTCTGCAGTTCACTGAGGTCTTTAGCACACTGGGATTGAAGGGCACTGGCTTGGCGGAGAACATGACTGAGATCGACGATATCCTTCTCTTGCTTGAATAATTCTATCAAATTATCGCTATAATTCATCAAATCGTCCATATTAAGTGCTCTTGATCCCTCCCCCATGTTTGCTTCAGTTTCTTTCCGTCCTCGCGGAGAATTGTGGATGAAAGTTGTCGTACGGTAAACTAGGGCTTCAGATTATCAAATGCTGGCTACTCGATGGACTCACAGAAAAACGAGAGGGTTTACAACAATCTACAGAAGTTATCTATGCCGATTTGAGATTTGAATGGGGGAAGATATGGAGAGAGAGAGAGAGAGAAGAGGGGGGAAGGGCGGAGCATAAGAAATTTTAAATTAGTGTGAAAATAAAAAATTTGTATTTATTGTTCTTATAAATAATAAATTAATATCTTATGACTTTATAACAACGTCAATATGTCCGAGTGGTTAAGGAGACAGACTCGAAATCTGTTGGGCTTTGCCTGCGCAGGTTCGAATCCTGCTGTTGACGTTTCTTTTTGTTTTTTATTTTTAAATCTTCAATTTTTATTTATTTTTTAAATCTTCAAATAGTGAATAAACGGCATTCATCATTAATGAGAATTTTGTCAGATGAAAAAATGCATGCACCACTTCTGGTAAATGTCACAGCTAGAATCGGATATAAAAATATCATATATTTTGATACAAATGTTCAATAATCCTTATTATCATAATACATACAAATTCATATACAATATATTATTCCAAAAAAAGCTTATTATAAGCAATAAGTTCAACGTTTCTGTCTGAAATGAGCGCCAACTGCAGCATCACAAACTGGGCTCTTAACGCTGCAAGCTTTGGATTTCAATCTCCACTGC
The DNA here is from genome assembly GCA_026898455.1 of Plectranthus barbatus. Lineage (NCBI taxonomy): Eukaryota > Viridiplantae > Streptophyta > Magnoliopsida > Lamiales > Lamiaceae > Plectranthus > Plectranthus barbatus. The sequence continues at coordinate 28,546 of JAPKLW010002151.1, forward strand.
CACAAACTCCCTAACCCGCACCCCTTCATGCACGTGCGCGATCTCCCAATACTAACTGCTCGAGAAAACGACGAATCCAAATCCAAACCCAAATCCGAATCCGAAAACGGAGCTTTCTTGTTCATCACAGATTCCTCAGCTAGTGCTTGAGCATCAGGCAGAAACCTCTCTATTATAAAATTCGGCGAGCAACACTCCTTTCTCTCTCTCTCCACCATCACTATGCTTCGATCCTTGGTCGCTTTGCAGTAGTATTCCTCCTCATCTTCGACCGACTCCGCCAATGAGAATATGTCGATAGCATCTGAAAAACGATCGTCATCGTCTCTTAACGGCGGCTGCCACCGCCCCGGGGGTGGTTTTGGGGGCGGCGGCCAGTCAATGCTGCTCGAGTCGTCGCTCGTGGCTGGCTCCTTGGGCTCTCCTGGGATTCTTTCCCATGAGAAGGGAACCATGGTGGCTGACTCCGGCCTTGCGCCGGAGTTAGCGGTGGAGGATGGGGCGCGCCTCGTTGATAGAGGCGGCACGTTCAAGTTCAGCTTGCCGTGGACTATCTGATTCTTGGGTTCCTCCATGAATGGCGACTTTGAAAGTTGGAGTGAATGATTCAAATGGGAAACTTTTTTAAGAGACGCGGGTAGAAGCCATAAATACAGTTGGAGCTGCGGGTGTCTCGTGTCATCTTGTAAAGTTTTTTCTTTTTCCTGCTTTTTCAGGGTTCATAGATTTCGGACAGGAACAAGAGGCGTAACGACAGCCGTCGACGCCACGTGGGATTTTCCGATGTAGCTGTAAGAATCCCAGACTTCTCAAATGTACAGAAGTTTGACACAAAGAAGCTGCACATGATGATGCAGACTTGTTGGCTGTATTGATAGTAAACGTCAACATTGAAACTCCTAATTAGCTTATTATTTCATATCTCAAAGCCTCAATCCATATATATAAATATATATATTCATTATGATTTAAGACAAGATTAATAATCAATATAGTTTAATTTACTCAATTTCCTATCTCCTACTACAGAAAACCGAAAATCTTCCAATTATAGTCTCCTTCCATCTCAAAACCATCTCATTTTCCCTCACCCCATCGATCTTCACATTGTACGAATTCTCCCCCTCACTCACCATCATCTTAGCTTCACAGAAGCTCTCCCGGCTCACCTTCCCCCTTTCCAAACCGGTTTCGAACCCGCCGCCTTCCGCCATTTCCTTCCACTCTTCAAACCACTCGGCGGGGCAGATAAACGGACCCAAAAACGTACATTCCACCGCCGTCCTCGCCTCCGCCAGATAAACCGGAAAATTCCGCTCCAACGACTCGAACACAGCTTGGTATTGCTTATGGAGTTTCCCAAAATAAGAAGCAAAACTAGTGCAGTCTCTCACTTCATCCCCTGCCTCTCCCTCACCAAATGTCACAATTCCATAGTAACTCCCCAACAACTCCTCCGCCATATTCAAGAACTCAACTACTCTGCTTCTCCGCCTCCTCCGCCCCATATGTGGAAGCGACAGCATCAAGTTGCAGACAAGCCACTCCTTCCCTCGTCCCTTCTTCCTCCTCCTCATCATCTCAGCAGTAAAGTCCAAAATGCCCTTCTCCTCTACTTGCAGCCTTATCCCATACTGCCTTGCATGATCTTGCAGGCGTATCTTTGTCTCTTCAAACTCCCAATCAGAGGAGGTGCAGTCTTGTCCAAACTTCATCGATGTGAGTCTCACTCTCACCGGTGACTGTTTTCGACTCAAGGCCTCGAATAATGCCGGCCACTGGATCCCCTCTCCGATGTCGAAATCAACTATATGCAGCACCGTTGCATCACCGGGGATAGATTCCATTATAGCGGCGTTTGCAGCATTATGAGCAAACCTCCCACACATTAGGGTTTGATACGCCACATTGAATGCTGTGACATAATTCTTGCCGGATTCTTGCCTGAGATATTCGCCATCATCGTCTTTGGACTTGAACATGTGATACGCAACGCGTTCCATGTTGTTTCCTTGAGGGCTGCTCTTCTCTTTTATGGACTCAACTATCACTTTAGCTAGTGATCCATTGCTTCCACCATCCATGACTTCTCCATAAGCTCTAGACAGATGAAATAAGCTCAGTTCATTGTCTGGTTCCACCGGCAAATTAATTGGCATGTCTGTAAAAATTTGTGTGTTCTTGCTCGATTCCAAGGAAGGGGAAGGACTCCATTCATCTGCAGAAGCAAGAACTTCTGCAGATGAAGAATTCCCTTCACTGTGATTGCCATTAATCCAATCACATATTTCATCCATATCCCTCGTCGAGATCATCTCAAAATCATCATCATCACGGATGAGAATGTTGTCGTGATCAAAAAACTCATCTTGAAACTCGAACCAAGAGAGAAACTCATCATCAAAATCGTTTGGATTTTGGTAGGTTGAGAGAGAGAAGTTGGAGGAGTGAAGAAGTAGCTCTGATTCCATCATTTTTCTTGGAGATGAATCAGATGATTTGAAGAGAAGAGGGGGGGAGTTTTTGAAATGAGAGATAGGTGCAATTTATAACACATCAAAATTGCTGCAGGTGTTGTGACAGAATCAATATAAAATTAGAAAAAAAGACTACACTATTGTCCATATATAAAAAATAATTTCATAATGTTAAATGTTTCCTCAAAACTCATCTTTCCCTTCTGAAATCTTCTGGTATTTTCTGCTAACATTTTATAAGCAGATTAATAAATAATAATTGAATTTGTTTGTCTGTTTATGCAATAATAAATCAATGTCAACTGTATAGGTTGATATTAGTGGTTTAGAGGTCTTCATGTTGAAGGGAAAACTATATAATTAAATCATGGCCTTATTTTTATCTGTCTATAGCTATTAAGAGAAGACAAATAAAGGAAATTAAATTTTCATTTGTTTCTTTTTCATGCAGGTCACTTTTGATGGTGACCAAGAATAGGTACATTTTAGTAGCAATTGTTATGGTCTTTTTAATAGTTATCAGAATTTTGGGGGACGAAAACTCTTTGATTTAAATTTTGAAGGTATACTATTCACTAATTCTTACTAGGCTCTAAATCAACTGAATTATTCGTAAGATGTTTGTGTCTCGACTTGATAAAAGCTTGCTCGATCGAGCTCATTTATTAAACGAATCAAATTTGAGTTTTGTAGTATTCAACCCGTGAGCAAGCTCATTAGGATTATTAATTTTATTAATATTCTCATTATTGTAGAGTGATAAGTATGATAAGTTTTTGTATTTATATGAAAATTTGAATTTGAATATAAATAAGTTTTAGGTTTGGAATAAAAAACTTCTCTTTCAAAAAAATGATGAATGTTTTAACTATAATCTTAATTTAAGTAATTTTAGCCTCGAGTAAGGTTTGATTAAGTTCCTAAACTTCTAAGTATTCAATAAAATAGTTTGATTAGATAAAAACGAGTCAAACTTCTGCAATATTGTTACCATTTTTGTGAAGATCATGATTTTAAGGAATGAATATGGGTAAGCGACCTAGATAAATAGTACATTATGGTAAAATTTTATAATAGGAGAAAGTTATGGTAAGTTTCCCTATTTTGACAAATATTAGGATACGATTCCATAAAAATTAAAAAAAATTAAACATAGAGTAAGTTTCAATTGAACGGTATATTAGGATTAAATATGTAGTTACGTTTCCTTACTAAAATTTTAGGAAGCCGAAACTCCTTCATTTAATTCGAACGTTATTCACTTATTCTTACACTCTTTGTATTTTTTGTTGTCTATTTCGTTATAAGAGTCCGCCTGTTGTTGAAAACATATGAAATACTCCCTCCGTCCCGGCTGAATTGTCCCGGTGACTTTGGGCACAATAACCAAGGAGTGTGAGTGGAATTAATATTTTATTGTTGAGTGTGAAAAAATTGTCTTTTTAAGTAATGGGACAATTGAGGTGGGACGGACGAAAAAGGAAAGTGGGACAATTGAGGTGGGACGGAGGGAGTAATTGTAGTAATTTATATAGTTATGATTCCAACTTATCCACAGCCCTCCAAGCTAAAATATCTCCTACTTATATTAATTTAATTTATAAAAAGGGACAATTTATGCTTCTGTTATTTTTAATTTACGGTTAATTTTGTCACTTCTTCGTGATTCCTTTCTTGAACGCAAGTTCTGATCAGCATCTCCTACACTTACATTAATAATTTAGGAATCAAGAAATATCTGCCTTAATCTTTTTTTAATATTTCTCCTTTTTGGCCATTTCAGAAAAAGAGGTGATCTGTTCAATATGCTAAAAAAATTAATGGGTTTTATCCTAAACTCATTGTATTAATTATTAACGTAGTGTATCATATATTGTACAACTGAAGTGTAGATAAAAAGATTGTTTTTGGTCATCGAAAATGAATATCAAATAAAAACAATATTTAGTTTTCTATTATTATGAAGTCTAGGGCCGGCCCTGTAATTTTGAGGGCCCTGTGCGATCAATATAAATGATGCCTCAATTTTACGATTATAATTATAAATATAATTTATTAATAAGTTTTGATGATAATATAAAATATGGCTCAAGTCATCTTAAATTAAAACTTATTCAAAATGCAGAAATCACAAAAAAAAACTCATGTTCTTTTATGAAAAATCATGTGAATTTTTTTTATATTTCATCTATAAACAAATCTTAAATAAAATAAACAACTTTAACGATGATATAAAAAAAAGTCGATAACTATCATTTAGAGATAATCTTATAATTCTTTTTTTATTTTTCAACCAAACTCAACACTAAGAATCTCATAATTTTTTTCCTAAAAAAATTACGATTTACAATCAATTAGATCATTTATTTCAATTCAGGAACATTTTTTTTTCAAATTCTTTCAAAGAGACTAATCACATTTTTAGTTGTTATAAAATAGCAACTAATATAATATCACAAACAAGAGTATTTTGACATTTTATCATATGTTTTATCTCAATTCATAGGCAAAATATAAAGTTAAGTCATCTACTATGGATTTAACACGATTTTGTAAAATCAATACTGAAAGAAATTAATAATATATTAATACTAACATATACAATAAAATTGGTGCCCAAATATTTTTGGGGCCCCGGTGCGGCGCACCTCTCGCACGGCCTGAGGGCCGGCCCTGATGAAGTCCAAAAGAGCTCAACTTATTCATAGTGGAGTATGGCTGAAATTAAGTTATAAATATTGAGCTTTAACAATAAATCAAATTTGAAATTAACTAAATGTAATAATGAATTAAGCATGAGCAAGTTGATACTTTACCTAACCAAACTAGGCCTCATTGGTTTCTATTTATATTGGTATGAATAAATATATACACCTATACACTTACTAACTAATGATTCACACTTTCTCTATCCCACTTTATTAATAGTCTCATTTCTCTTTTCGTATATCTTATTTATTAGTTTCATTATCAAAAATGGAAAAATAATTCATACTCACTAATAAATTAGTACTCCATTTGTCTTATCTTGATAATGGAGCCTTTTTCACTTTTGCACATTGGTGGGAGAAGAGAAGTGAGCTTGCTCACCTACTTATATATAGAGGGCTCGTGTTCAGTTAGAAAATGTACCAACAACAATATTAACTTATATTCTTTTAAAGCTACATTGTATTCTCTCTTCTCGACTAATAAATATCCTGACTTGATAATTTCCCTAGATGTAGAATAATTAAATATTGTGTTCTTTTGTGCTTTTCAATATTGTTATCGTTATTTATTTCCTGTGTGTTCAAATAAAATGAAACTAATAAGTAATAATAATATTAGACTGAGGAAGTATATATAATTTATAAACTTCAATAATAAAATAACAATATACTGACCACTAAAAATGGAGGGGCTGGATAATATGCTTACCTGTCCATGAAGGCAACTGTTTATGTTCTCTCCTTTGGGCCCCTCCATTTAACACATTTCCAACTACCATAATCCATCACCTAAAATATTGTTTTTAATTAACATTACATAAATCTTTATCACCTAAATACTAACATAAATTCCTTAATTCATACAAATCCAATTATGTGGCCATGAATTGATCTATTAAATAACTTGATTTTGATCTCGACTAGAGATGATTTGGTATAGTATATCAAACTTTTTCATTTTTCATTTTTTTATCATATCATATACTCCATATTAAATTTCACATTATGAGAAAATTGATGCCGTTATTATACCAGATTTTTCTATTTATTGAATATTGTTGGTATATCAGATTCTTGATATGACATAATTTTATATTTTTATCATATTGTTCTTTCTATATTCTCACTGTGAATTTTATAATTCTATTAGTTGAGGTTATTTTATAAACCCCGTTTATACCAGAATACTCTAAAGTAAAGAGTGAATTTTGTTTTTAATTAATTATTTTTAATAAAAATAAAAGTAATATTATATTTTCAATATGATATTGTTATAATATTGAAAATTTTATGTAGAGTATCCGTATCAAAGATGATGATTTACCAATTATTCAATAATTTTGGTATTTTTCTTATATGATATTTGGGTATTCTATTTTTTTCCTAATTTGACTTAATATATGCAAATTGATTTAAATTTTGAGTAGTTCCTTAACTAACTCAGCGCATGTTTACTCGTAAGTGAAGTGAACCGTTTTTCAAAAGAGTTCGTCTTGTGCGAGAATAGAGGTAATCACGAGTCGAGTCGAGTATAATTAGGCTAGAGCTCGACAAAGTTTTGAGGCTCGAGCTTAAGTTTTTAAGCTTGAGCTCAACTTGGTATCGAGCTTGATTTGGCTAGATCGAGCTCAATTTTTTAATTTTAATATAATAAAAAATTTGTATTATATTAAGCTCGATAAAGCTTGCGAACCTAGATTGAACCCAAACTTGATTAGACTTGTGAATCTATCGAGTCGAGCATGTTGAAGCTCGAGCTCGATGATTACTCGAATAACTTGAGCTTGAGCTCAAGCTCGATTAATACAGAGCTGATTTTGAGCTTTTTTCGAACCAATTCCAAATAATTCGCAAACCGCCTTAATTCATGCTCACCCCTATATGGGAACCGCTTCTACTTCAACCACGGTATTGGTTATTTATCATTTTTTTCCTTTTCTTTATATTTATTGAATTACTAAAACTATTTTAGAGAAACATAATTAGTTACCATTATATGAATGACCTTAGTGACTTTGAAATTCATCTTCTAGATCCATAATGACTAATAACTTGTAGTTGAGAAAATCGATATATTATTGCAACCACAATTCAGTCTACGCGCACAAAATTATTCTTGTAACGAAGAATTTTTGTACAAAAATCTTTAATGATATATTCTTAAAATTAAAAAAAAAAGACTGTGGCTGACGATAGAGCTTAGTAGAGAAATATCTAGGTAGACCATGAGGGTCAGATGGTGGCCTAATATAATAAAGGGAAGGTCTCAGGTTAGGCACGCCTAAATAGTTTAGATGAGTTTTATCCATTAACCTATTTAATATACTATAATTGGAGATTAATAAACCCTATTTGGGATGGGTGAACCTATTTGGGTATGATAGAGCTTAGTAGAGAAATATCTAGGTAGACCATGAGGGTCAGATGGTGGCCTAATATAAAAAAGGGAAGGTCTCAGGTTAGGCACGCCTAAATAGTTTAGACGGATTTTATCCATTAACCCATCCCAAACACATCTAATATACCCTAATTGGAGATTAATAAACCCAATTTGGAATGGGTGAACCCATTTGGGTATGTATAAAATCCGCCTAAACCGTTTAGGCGTGTCTAACGCAAGTTTTTGCCTATAAAAAATTAATTTCATCCATGGCTATATATAACTCCAATTTCTATAGAAGAATTATCATTCTTTTAATTGAGAAATGGATGACCAATCACCGGGTCTCTCAATTTAATGATGTCCATTTTATAAGATTAGAAAAAATATTTTAAAAATCAATTAATAGTTCTAAATTCTCTTCATTAGAAACAAGAAATATTAGAATCTTGGGATATTCAAACTTCAACTTTAGAATAGAACGTCGAAAAATAATTACATAGTATAAATGCAAATTTTAAATTTAAATAAAGCTATGATTTATGTGTAACATCAAAATAAATTTATTTTGAGTTTAAAATTGGTTTTGAAAAAATTACATTTCTAAGCACAATGTGCTTTTTGAATAGTGAATTAATTAGTTCAAAGAAGATGGATTCAAAATCTTTCATTTGAAGTCCTCATATATAAATTGTTCAATCATTTAAATATTTGCAAAAGAATTTAATCAAGCACAATGGTATTGCAATTCTAGAACCCCAAATTATCAAAATTTCACCTTTAAAATACTCTTTCCATCCCGTAGAATTAATCACATTTTTTACTTTTATCTATCCTATTAGATTAATCTCATTTTTTAAAATTAAAAAAATTATTAAATAATACAATATTAATTCTACTATATTAACAAATATTAATTATTATATCGGATCAAATTAAGATAAATTATCGTGGAAAGAGGGAGTATTGAATTGTCGGCTCGCACATTAATGAGGAGGTGTGACACTATTTTTCCAACTTATTACGACCCACTCCAACTTTTCCGGTGCCAAGATTTTTATTCTACTTCAAATTTCAAACCACACACGCTCATACGCGTAGAGCTTCAACCATTGACTCCATATTTCTCAAGAATCCTACATCATATAACTCCTCCAAATCTTACATTCATCACTCCCTTCTTGCAGCTGATCATTCTTGTCCGATTTATGGCTGCACTTCCCATTTTCTTGATCCAAACCCTAATCTTCTTCAACATTCTGTGGATATCCCATTCCTCCACCAATTTCACCTACCATGGATTCTACAACGCCGGCCTCATCACTGGCGGGGCGGCCACCGTCAAGCCTAACGGCGCCCTACGCCTCACCCCCACATCGAAGAAAGTGATTGGCCATGCATTTCATCCTCACCCAATCCCATTAAAGCTCGACAACAACAACAGCAGCATTAATAACGCCTCTTCATTCACCACATATTTCGTTTTCCGAATAGTTCCCGCTAATTCCAACCGCCGCGGCGGCTTCGGCCTCGCCTTCACTCTCTCCCCATCGCCGTCGTTCGACAGCGCCTCCGCCGGCCACTTCCTCGGAGTCTTCAACCAGTCCAACGACGGCGACTCATCCAACCACATCTTCATGGTGGAATTCGACACGGTGAATGGATACAACGAGACGGCGGATTCCGACGGGAATCACGTCGGAATCAACATTAACGGGATGAAAGACGCCGTTGCTTCGAAACCGGCAGCCCGTTACGTCGACGGAGCTCAAAACTCCGAGGAAGTTTATCTAGAGAGAGATACAATCCAAGCATGGATTGACTACGACGGAGTGAATAATGTAGTGAATGTAACAGTAGCTCCGGCAAACTCTCCGAAGCCGGAAACGCCGTTGATATCTCGCACCAAGAATTTGTCGCCGTTTCTGGTGAAGAACATGTATGCCGGATTCTCCGCTTCAACGGGAGATAAATCGAGCTCTCATTACATCCTGGGATGGAGTTTTCGCCTCAATGGGATCGCTGATCAGCTCGATCTATCTCGGCTCCCCGTCGTAGCAGCTGAGAAATCTAAAACTCATAAAGTGAGAACAGCTCTCATTTCTTCGATATCCATCACCCTCTTCATCTTTGTAGCATCACTGATAGGAACGGTGACTTATCGTAGAGTGATGAAGTATGAAGTGTTGGAGGAGTGGGAGCTCGACTGCCCTCATAGATTCCGGTACAGAGATCTCCATACCGCAACTAAAGGTTTTAGAGAGAGCGAGAAAATCGGAGAGGGAGGGTTTGGAGCTGTTTACAGAGGCCTCTTGCCATCAACTGGATCTGAGGTTGCAGTGAAGAAGATCACGTCGAATAATCAACTACGAGGAATGAGAGAATTCGCAGCAGAAATCGAATGTTTGGGAAGATTAAGGCATAAAAACTTAGTCAATCTTCAAGGTTGGTGCAAGCACAAAAACGAGCTTCTACTAGTCTACGATTACGTCCCTAATGGGAGCCTCGACCCTCTGCTTTACAAGTCAAACTCCGTATTGACTTGGGAGCAGAGAGTCAAGGTGGTGAGAGGCGTCGCAGCCGGGCTGCTATACCTCCACGAGGAATGGGAGCAAGTTGTGATCCATCGTGATGTGAAATCGAGCAATGTTTTGATAGACCGCGATATGAGTCCAAGGCTAGGTGATTTCGGGCTAGCAAGACTGTATGATCATGGCAAAAACTCCCACACAACGAGTGTGGTGGGAACTATAGGGTACATTGCCCCAGAACTGACTACAACAGGGAAGGCCTCAACCAGCAGTGATGTGTTTGCTTATGGGATCTTGCTTCTCGAAATCGCGTGTGGGAGAGCTGCAGTGGTTCAAGAAGCTCATAGGAATGTGATATTGGTGGATTGGGTGGTTGACTGCATGCAAAGGGGAAGCATTTTCCATGCAGTTGATGAGAGATTGAATTCTGTGTATGTGGTTGAAGAGATGGAGCTGGTGTTAGGGTTAGGGCTTCTTTGCTCTCACAGGAGGCCGGAGTCGAGGCCGACGATGAGGCAGGTGATGAAGTATTTGAACGGAGATGAAGTGTTGCCATTGTTTGATAGATTGAGTTTGGATAGTTTTAGAAGTGTGGATGAAGTTGCATCAAGGGCTAGGTCTTTGGGAGTAGGGTTGAGTGATAGTGCTATTTTTAGTACTAAATCATATCATTCTAATTCTATTAGTGCCTTTTCTTGTAGTTCTTTTGACTCTGGTAGATGAGATTTGTAGGGCTTAGAAATTTAGAGTTGCCATTTTTTGTTGTTTTTGTAATTGTATATAAGCTTTAATTTCAAATCAAGAGTAGCTTTAGCATTTATAAAAAAAAGTAGCATTTTTTTTCATGTGTCAAACAAA
>JAPKLW010002151.1:39512-113049 GCA_026898455.1 Plectranthus barbatus
CTCTCTCTCTCATCCTACACTAGTATATGTATAATTGAAAAGAAGAAGAAGAATTATTGATCTCACTCACACACACAAATTATACTTGTGTATCCTGAGGTTCTCGGATCCGGTTTTTGGCCCAAGTGGCAGTCTGGATTATATTAAATTGGGCCCAAAAGTGGGCTAATCCAGATTTCAAAAACTTGGATTTTACTACACAGATTTGTTTTAACATGAAATAGAAATAGTTAGCCACAAATTATACGTGGTTTTGATATAAGTAATCTTTAATAAGTTTAGTGTTGATCGCCTTTATTTGACATGTCAAAAAACTGAAAAAAGCATTCACATTAGCTAAAAGCAAACCAAAAAATTAATAAAATATCGTGATTTTGTCGTTTTAACTTCCTAGCTAAGAAAATAAATAGTAAATTAGAATTATAGAAATTGCTGCGGAATTCACGTAGTGTTCGGGACCAATAATGACTTTATTTAGTTAAGGCGGCCTTCATATCCGACTTTTCATTCTTCCCTTCCTAACGCCCGAAAAAAAAAAAAAAAAAAAAAAAAAACCCTAATATAAACGTGAGTTGTTTTGTATCACATAAACCACAATCACGAAGATTTCAAAATTCAGTCCCCTAATTCTTATTTACGTGTGGTCCTTCTATATATGACCAAATATTGCTAGCCTTAATTTGTATTGGGTAAATCAGAAATGGTCAAATGAATTTCGAAACACGATGTGCTCAAATATCTCACCATCTTACACAGACTGAGATAGACATTAAATATTGTGAGGCTCAATCATAATTTCGTTTATACAATAATTTTATTTTTTTTGCTTATATATACATATGTATATGTAGAGAAATATTTTCTTGTATTTCACTCAAATAATTCAACGTACAAAGAAGTTTATATAATGGAAAAACAAATCTACGGAATCTAATCTATATGGATTTGTATATGAACAATCACTACAAAAAAAACTACGTGTAGTGATAATAATGTCAGTGACATTTAAATTTTTGTGGCTAAAAACACATTTTTAGTAACAATTATGTATTTTGTCACAAAAAATGCAATTTGTGACAATTTAATTAGTTACGGATATTTATTGTCACTAAAGCTAGCGGCAATAATATTTTTGCGACTAAACATATATTTATAGCAACAATAAATTCTTTTGTCACAACAAATATGAGTTGTGAATATTTATTGTCACTAAAGTTAGTGACAATAATATTTTTGTTACTAAATATATATCTACTGCAACAATAAATTTTCTTGTCACAAAAAATATGATTTGTGACAATTTCATAAGTTATCAATATTTATTGTCACTAATATTAGTGACAATAAATTTTTCGTAACTAAAAATACTATTTTAGCTACAATTAATTTTTTCATCACAATATTTTTCAATTTGTGACAATTTCATATGTTGTTAGTATTTACCGTCACTAAACTCAGTGACAATAATTTATTTTGTTGCTAAATCAATTTATAGTGACGGTAACCAAATTTATCACAATAAATTATAAATAATGATAATTTAATATATTATAATTGAATTTGACAATAATAATATTTTTTATTATGTTTTAATAAAATTTCAAAATTTAATAAACTCCACTAGTTCATTAGTAATAATTTTTATAAGCCATCAATTTGCTTTTGGTTACGTATTATCTAAAATTTTTAAATTTTATGAAATTCTATTATATACTTCCAAATATATGAAATTATATCCTACATTATGTTTTATAAAGTAATTTGATCCCCACCAACTTAACACTGTTAAGATTTTATTACATTTTTGGTTAAGACTATTATGATATTTACCCATATTAAACAAAATTCTTGATGTGGCAATTAAATAATAATTGAATATTAATTTTATATATTTAAGTAATTAAATTATATAAATATTTGTATATAAGTAATAAATATTAATAAAAAATTACATTTAAAAACATTTAAAATATGATTAAAGATTATGTTACTATATTAAAAATTATTCTATTTAAAGGTGATAAGATTCAAAATGTGTAATTAAACTAAATTCAGATTGAATTAAAACTTTAATCATGTATTTAAATAAAAACACACAATTAATTAAGATTATTGAATTTTTAATGAGTTAATTATTTATTCAAAATATAAAATAATGTGTAAATTTAAATTGTTTAGTTAAATTATAATTTTAATTACATAATTATGAAAAAATTATGTTTAAGATAAATTAAAATCTTACGTTATAAATTTTTTTATTAAAACTTATTTTTTATTCAAATTTAATTATTAGTAATCTTATAAATTAAAAAACTAATATCACTTCGACAAATTCTAAATAATGAAGTAAAAGTGAATATTGTGTAGTAGTTTTTTAATATAAAACTGTATAAAATTTCATTTTATCAATATTTACATTTTACTTTTATTTTTAGAATTCGCTATTGTGGTAGTAATTTTTTAATTTATAAGTTGTCAAGATTTAAAATTATAAAGAGAAATAGATTCCATAAATTTATTAAGTTTAGATAGATAGATACTATTACCTTACATATATTAACTATCCAAAATATTAATAATTAATCACTTGGTGCAGTGGATAGATATAAAGGATTAAATTAAGAGGTAAAAGGTTCGAATCCTGTTGGAAGCACTAAATATTAATTTTTTATATGACTATGTGCAGGGCACCTGATTATTCATAGGTGCGGTGCGGTGCGGTGCGATGATGGCTCGGTGGTCCTAATTGCTCGTGGTGCGGCACGATGCCGGTGGATTCAATCGATTGTTGGTTGTGGCTCGGTGGTGGTAGGCTAGATGCGGTTCAATGGTTGGGTGTGGTGCGGTTGGTTAGCTGTGGCTCGATGTTGGCGGGTTAGGTGCGATGCAACGGTTGGGTGCGGTTCAAGGCATTGCGGCGGTGTAGGTGGGTTCAAATGATCTGGTCAACTATGGCTAGGTATTTTAGTGACGATAATTTTTGCTACTAAATTCGAAGTTTTTGTGATAATTAGTGTTGTGGCTAAAATGTGTTTATTTAGTGACAACACTTATGTGTAACTATATAATGATATTTTAGTGATGACAAAGTATGCTACTATATTATAAAGTTTTAGTAATAATTATTATAGCGGCTAAAACATGTTTATTTAGTGATAACACATCTGTGCGGCTATATCATGACATTTTAGTGACAATTAAAGTTTGTAACTAATTAATAGTGAATTAGTGATGAAAATTGGAGTCACAATAAAATAGAGCAATAGTGATGACTATTGTAGTTCGTCGCTAAACCCTTTAGCCACTATTCAGTAGCCACGACATAGCGACGACACACAATATTGTCACTAAGATGCTACAGTGACAAAATTCATATTTATAGTGATAATTTTTGTCGCCATTATAGACCATTTTTTTTTGTAGTGAATTTGTTTTAATATGTTGCAATCATTATTGTTGTGCTACTATATTACATCTCCTATCTGAATTTACAAGCATGTTTCGCAAACGACCTCATCCTTTTATCTCGTCAATAAGGAGATCATACGGTATATTGTAGATCACAAAATATCATATGGATCACTTCACCTAGCGAGATATAAACAGTTGTCACAGCTGAGACGGTTCCAGCATAAACTGTTGGTTTAAGTTGTAGCACATTCAATATTTAGTAGCTTATCTTGGTTACTAGATGTGTTGGTACGTTTGTTACGTATTGATAGGATCTAACTGAGATTGATTCTTTTATGTGACATTGAAAGAATCTTGATCTTGATCCAAAAGTATACACAAGTTTGTGAGTCACTTTGAGGTCATATGATGGAGAGCCTTTCATGCACTTGCATAATTGCATCTTAGGTGATAGCAACTTGTGTATGACTTCTAGTTCTGTAATTAGGTAACAATATCCAGTATAAGATGGTGATATTACCTAAGTAACTCAGAAAGTTCATTATACTAAAGTGCTGCTGGCTGATTAAGTTCAAGTATAAATGAAAAGGTTGAGTGGTATTACTTATGAATAATTAATTTGTAAGATTGTCAGAGCTTAAATTAATTAATGAATGTCTGTTACTTTAAATATGAGGATATACTGAGCCAATGCAACCCGTTCCTCATAACTTGGTAACAAATGGGTAGATCAGTTTGATTTTCTTGTGACATGAATCAATATTAATTAATGAATAATATTGAGGGTTGAATATGAGAATTAATTAATTTAGATGTCGTCTTTGTTAAGGATCAAAATTTTTCTATAAATACCCCCTCAGAGCCTCACAATACATGTTCATAAGTTACTGATTAGCATACCAATTTTGTGAGCTAAAGTAGGCGACAGCATCTCAGAAAGGGGAGGAAATTATGTTTCTCGACCGGTGCAATATCCGGAAGGAATCTTCACCAGATATTCGGATAAGAGTGAGGGATAGAGATCAGAATATCATATATGAAGGATTTTCTCTTATTATTTTCTCCTCATTTTTTATTTTAATAATTAATTAAATCAAAGATTTAAGTCTGATTATTTCAGGATTGAATCTTATTGCGCAAGAAGGATTTAGAGGCCTAATCCCTGCAAAACAGTTCAGAGTTATTAAAATCCAGGTATTATGCGTAACTTATTTTTTGTCTTCAATTTTAATAGGATCATGCTAGGATCATTCATAGGTATATTACTATATTTCGATATCCAATAATCTGTTCATTGACAAATTGGATTATGTAATTCAATTTGCAAGTAAAATTCTCTTCATATGTGGCATTGACTCGCTACCATACGGTGCCACATCAGCGTCACGTGGCAATAATGTAGAATTTTTTAAAATAAAATTTAATTTTTATATATATTCTAATTTAATTATTAATGTATTATTTTATATGTGATATTTATATTTGAGTTTGTATCTTAATTTGCATTGTTATTGTCGAGACTCCTATTGTGTGAAATGAAAATTTTGACCAGAATGCAGATAAGAAACAAGACAATTAATATGGATCAGTTCAACCAAGAACCTACATCCATGGGCAGTTAAAGCTAAATAATATTAAAGAGAAAAAACACGAATACAAAAAAGTAAATAAATTGATGAAGAAGATGATAACAGTCTTTTGCTATGTGCATACAAAACTTCCTCACAACCCAAGAAGATGAATAGCACTCACTAGCTTTATCCTCTATCAATTTTCAACTTTGCCTACATCAAAACCAAACTTCCAACTCATCTAATATTTGAATCTTTTAAAACTTGGAATAACGGTTGTAATCGAAATTATGTTGGGTTTTGTATACTGATAACATTTATTACAATGTGTAGATATTCAGCTTTATCTCCTATTTGTAAACAAACTTACATGCGAGAACAACGCTATCCTCTTATCTCGTCGATAGAGAGATCATACGGTATGTAGTAGATCGCAGAAGACCGTATGGATCGTTTGACCTCGCGAGATATAAATATTGTAATCACAACTGAAACAACTTGAGGATAAGTCTGTCGGTGTAGGCTACAACATTGTTGGATAGAAGTGACTAGTCTTGATCACTTGATATGCTGATACGTGTGGTTGCGTATTGATTGGACCACAGTGAGATGTATTCACGTGTCTGACTTCAGAGAATACAAGATTTTGTGTCTTGTTTAAATCTAAACCCTAACAAAGGTTCATGAGTATGCACGAGCTGACTGTTACTTTGACTTGCCATGGTGGAGAGCCTGAGTAACGTGCTCGTATACCCGCATCTTATGTGACAACCGTTCGTGTAGAATGTTATAACGACTGGAGTTAGGTTTCCATATCCGAGTAATAGGATAGGAACATTCCCTGAGGAGCTCAATAAAGTTTATTGTGCTAAAGTCCTGCAGGCTGATTAAGTTCAAGCACGTGTGATAATGTTTGAGTGGTACTGCTTAGAAGAATAAGATATCAATTAATTGTGTGAAGCATGTCAAAAGCTCTAATTATCTGATGAGTGTCCAGTAATGTTAAATATGGGGATTTATCAAGTTACTGTTGTCCGTTCTCATAACGTGGTAATGCAAACGAATCTACACCCAATTTGAGGCTCTACAATACCACCGAGTCCCCATTCCGTGATGCCACTGCGCGTTACGGATTCAGAGGTCACGTGGCTATCCCTTTATTTAATATCAATCATCAATATCGGAATGAATGCCTTGGTGTGCTCGAGATCTTATCTAGTATTTCTATGGTTGAATTTGAAGAAATACTTTTCTCATTGAATCGAGGTCTAGAGGTACAACTTTTTATCCTATAATATTAATTATATATCAAACCTAATTAATGCACATTGTGAATTCTTTAAATTGATACAACTATACTTGCATGCATACTATATGTAATTACACCAAATAAATTGTCTTTTATACCTCTATTCACCACTCGAACCTTGTGTTTTGTCAAAAATGCATAATATATATTGTTTGGCTTTGTATTATTTGTCAACAGAAATCAAACACAATTAGTGCATGATATGTTTTCCTCACTATTTTATGTGCAATATTATCTTCAACAAATAGGGATTATACCGAGAAGACAATATTTAAAACTAAAGACTCCATTTTCAAGAATACACAGTAATGTCCCGACAGAATTTTGGTGTTAATTTCATGCCAAAACAATTAAAATTTTCAAAATCTAATACTCTAATAACCCAGTAAGTCCTATCACACTCTATTTATTTTTCTGCATACAATTATGCATAATAACAACTCCATATGCATTAATTTCTGCAAATTTAAGCTTAAATATTCATACTTGTCCCATGTCCTTGTATTCATGCGGGACTTCGGCAGTTAGGTCTGCAACCTATTTGATACATGACAAGTGTTAAATCATTTTTTGAGTAATCACTTAATTTTCCATTCACAACACTGTTTATTTCGTATTTATATAGGCATCAAATGAGTTGACAATGGAAAAGAATAGTCTCCATACCTACACAATTATTTATGTGGAGTTCAAGTTGATAGAACGTATGATACATTAACTATACGAATGTCTATTAGATTGCCCATAAATACAAGAGGAATTGACATGAAATTTTTTCAGATATCAAGTTTCTACGTGAGAAGAACACTTTTTAAAGATATTGTCAATTGTATATATTAATAGAATATATTGTTTTATGCCTATTACTGTTACTCAATGCGTGTGTTTGTTTTATTTGGTGTATCCAATTTTAGATTTCATAGGTATACTAGTGAAGATACACACTATCTGTTGTATATCTACGACCAGCTGAGGACAAAATTGTTCAAATAAACTTATCAATCATAAATAAAGTGTTTACTATTACACACCTCCCATCCGTAAATAGGTGTTAGTGTTCCTTAAAATTTTCTAAGAAAGAGTAAATGATTTCAGATCTTCTAACTCGACTGTTAGTGTTCCTTAAAATTTTTCAATTGCTCCATTGGTTGCTTTGGTCTTGGTTTTGTGAGAAATTAGGTGTGTTATCAATTTTTGGGCCAACAATAAATAGACTCATCATTAATTCAAATACAATTTTAATTTTGTTACAAATAAGGTACCTTTTTAATTTTCATAATACAAGATATAATAGAGCTAAGCCGGAAAAACCGCTTGATATGGAAATCATCCCTTCAAGTGTAAGGAAAGTGAGAATTATTTAAAAGAGTATTCCATAAATTTAGGTTATGTAGATTAGTTTGCGGTAAAGTGGGCTAAGTGCATTCTTTCTTTAAATACAATTATTTGTTATATCCATTATTTTATATGCAAGCGATATGATTGTTATAACCATTGTTTTATATACAATCTATATGTTCAAATAGGCGTGAAATCATTAGTCTATAGCATAAAAGCTCTAATGAAGAACAATTTCCTGTGATGGTATGTGATATTTATATTTGAGTTTGTTTCTTACTTTGCATTATGATTGTCGAGGTTCTGATTGTGTGAATAAGAAGAACTCGACCAAAATTCAAACAAAAAACAAGAACACAATTTATATTGTAAGGTTCAACCAAGAACATACGCCTACGGACGGTAAAAGATGAATCATATTAAAGAGAAAATTGATTAATACAAGCAAAGATAAAAATTGATACAGAAGCTAATAACCCAGTTCTACTATATGCATACAAAACTTCCTTAGAAAGGCTCCATCCCAATGCTCCATTATATACAACAATAAAATCTCACAACTTGTCACATCCTTCTGAATGGGAACTCTAGGTGCGACCCAAATGTAGTCAGATAAGTCAATCTCTAGCCTAACTAAGGAAAGACATGACTGCACCAGCTAGATGGCTTTCTCCCTTGCATCAAGATAAAACTCCATGCTTCCTTCACCCAAGATGTCAATATATTCTAACTTATTTTTCTTCAAATCAACTACAAATAATCTAAAATGACCATCAAACAATGAAGGCATGAAGTACTACAAAAATTTGTCAAACCATATTTCAATTAGTAGCTTATTATAAAAATAAAATCCAAATAAAAAAGTGACATATGAATTGATTACTAACATAATAACACTTGTCGGGATCAAATGTTAGGCTTGAAAAATGAAAGACCTTCCAAATAATCATACACAGATTGAGGTTGATCAACATAAATTATTGATGCCGACCCATTTATGATAGTGTTTCTACAAAAAAGATGAATTTTGATGACACTCAATATACCATCAAAGTAATACAAAAAACTTTTAAAAAATCAAGCATAAACAAGCCAGACGGGGAAAAAAAAACTTCCTAATTACTTATTCTCTAGCCAATTGCTTATTCATCAACAAATGTCCAAATGCCTCACACACACCATTTGTTACACATTCTTTTTTTTAGTAACCTCATATCTGATCCCAAAAATACGATCTTTCCTTTACAATGCAAAACGATCACTGCACAAAATTTAATTCACGTTAACAATCATACAAACTCTATTATTCTAAAATATTATATCAATAACCCAGTAAGTCTCATCACACTTTTTTTTTTTTGCATACAATTCTGCATAATAAAAACTCTATATGTATTAATTTCTGCAAATTTAAGCTTAAATATTCATACTTGTCTCATGTCCTTGTATTCATACAAGACTTTGGCAATTAGGTCAGCAACCTATTAATACATGACAAGTGTCAAATTATTTTTTAAAGTAATCACTTAATTTTACATTCAAAACACTGTTTTTTTGGTATTTATATAGGCCGCAAATAAGTTGACAATGGAAAAAAATAATCTCCATACCTACACGATCATTTATGTGGATTTCAAGTTGATAAAATGTATGATACATTAACTACACGAATGTCTATTAGATTGCCCATAAATACAAGAGGAATTGACATGAGGTTTTTCAGATATCAAGTATCTACGTGAGAAGAAGTTCACTTTTTAACGATATGGTAAAATGTATATATTAATAGAATATATTGTTTTATGCCTATTACTATTACTCAATGCGTGTGTTTGTTTTATTTGGTGTATCCAATTTTAGATTTCATAGGTATACTAGTGAAGATACACACTATCTGTTGTATATCTACGACCAGCTGAGGACAAAATTGTTCAAATAATCTTATCAATCGTAAATAAAGTGCTTACTTGTACACACCTCCCATCCGTAAATAGGTGTAGTCTTTTAGTTCAAATTTATCGCAACGCTTATTTTCTAAAAAAGAGTAAATGGCTTCAGATCTTCTAACTCAACTGTTTAATGTTCCTTAAAAATTTTTCATTGCTCCATTGGCTGTTTTGGTCTTGGTTTTGTGAGAAATTAGGTGTGTTATCATTTTTTGGGCCAACAATAAATAGACTCATCATTAATTCAAATACAATTTTAATTGTGTTACAATTAAGATACCTTTTTTATTTTCATAATATAAGATATAATAGTGCTAAGTCGGAAAAATCGCTTCCTATGGAAATCATCCCCTTCAAGTGTAAGGAAAGTGAGAATTATTTAAAAGAGTATTCCATAAATTTAGGTTATGTAGATTAGTTTGCGGTAAAGTGTGCTAAGTGCATTCTTTCTTTAAATACAATTATTTGTTATATGCATTGTTTTATATGCAAGTTATATGATTGTTATAACCATTGTTTTATATACAATCTATATGATCAAATAGGCGTGAAATCATTAGTCTAGAGCATAAACGTTCTAATGAAGAACAATTTCCTATGATGGTATGTGATATATATATATTTGATTTTTTATCTTACTTTGCATTATGATTGTCGAGGTTCTGATTGTGTGAATAAGAACT
Source organism: Plectranthus barbatus (assembly GCA_026898455.1). NCBI lineage: Eukaryota > Viridiplantae > Streptophyta > Magnoliopsida > Lamiales > Lamiaceae > Plectranthus > Plectranthus barbatus. The sequence continues at coordinate 49,771 of JAPKLW010002151.1, forward strand.
CGACCAAAATTCAAACAAGAAACCATAACACAATTTATATTGTAAGGTTTAACCAAGAACATACGCATAGAGAAAGTAAAAGATGAATCATATTAAAGAGAAAAAAGATTAATACAAGTAAAGAAAAAAAAAATTGATACAGAAGCTAATAACCCAGTTCTACTATCTGCATACAAAACTTCCTCAGAAGGGCTCCTTCTCAATCCTCCATTATATACAACAATAAAATCTCACAACTTGTCACATCCTTCTGAATGGGAACTCTAGGTGCGACCCAAGTGTAGTCAGATAAGTCAATCTCTGGACTATCTAAGGAAAGATATGACTGCACCAGCTAGATGGCTTTCTCCCTTGCATCAAGATAAAACTCCATGCTTACTACACCGAAAATATCAATATATTCTAACTTATTTTTCTTCAAATCAACTACAAATAATCTAAAATGACCATCGAGCAGTGAAGGCATGAAGAACTACAAAAATATGTCAAACCATATTTCAATTAGTAGTTTATTATAAAAATAAAATCCAAATAAAAAGTGACATATGAATTGATTACTAACATAATCACACTTGTCAGGATCAAATTTGTCCGGCTTGGAAAATGAAAGGTCTTCAAAATAATCATACGCAGCTTGAGGTTGATCAACATAAATTATTGATGCTGACCCATTTATGATAGTGTTCTACAAAAGAGATGAATTTTGATGACACTCAGTATACCATCAAAATAATACAAAATTTTTAAAAAAAATCAAGCATACCACAAGCCACACGGGGAAAAAAAACTTCCTAATTACTCATTCTCTACCAATTGCTCATTCATCAACAAATGTCCAAATGCCTCACACACACCATTTGTTACACATTTATTTTTTTTAGCGACCTCATATCTGATCCCAAGCATACGATCTTTCCATCTTGCAATGCAAAACGATCACTACACAAAATTTAATTCACGTTAACAATCATGCAAAATCTATTATTGTAAAATATTATATCAATAACCCAGTAAGTCCCATCACACTCTATTTCTTTTTCTGCTTACAATTATGCATAATAACAACTCCATATGCATTAATTTCTGCAAATTTAAGCTTAAATATTCATACTTGTCCCATGTCCTTGTATTCATACGGGACTTCGGCAGTTAGGTCTGCAACCTATTTGATACATGACAATTGTTAAAGCATTTTTTTAAAGTAATCACTTAATTTTCCACTCACACACTTTTTTCTTTTGTATTTATATAGGCCACAAATAAGTTGACAATGGAAAATAATAGTCTTTTTACCTACACAATTATTTATGTGGAGTTCAAGTTGATAAAACGTAAGATACATTAACTACACGAATGTCTATTAGATTGTCCATAAATACAAGCAGAATTGACATGAGATTTTTTCAGATATCAAGTTTCTACGTGAGAAGAAATTCACTTTTTAACGATATGGTCAAATGAATATATTAATAGAATTTATTGTTTTAAGCCTGTCACTATTACAGAATGCGTGTGTTTGTTTTATTTGGTGTATCCAATTTTAGATTTCATAGGTATACTAGCGAAGATACACACTATTTGTTGTATATCTACGACCAGCTGAGGACAAAATTGTTCAAATAATCTTATAAATCGTAAATAAAGTGCTTACTGTAACACATCTCCCATCCGTAAATAGGTGTAGTCTTTTAGTTCAAAAACATCGCTTTCAATCGCAACACTTGTTTTTTAAAAAAAGTAAATGGCTTCAGATCTTCTAACTCGACTGTTTAGCATTCCTTAAATTATTTTCATTGCTCCATTGGCTGCTTTGGTCTTGGTTTTGTGAGAAATTAGGTGTGTTATCAATTTTTGGGCCAACAATAAATAGACTCATCATTAATTCAAATAAAATTTTAATTGTGTTACAAATAAAGTACCTTTTTTATTTTCATAATACAAGATATAATAGTGCTAAGCCGGAAAAATCGCTTCTTATAGAAATCATCCCCTTCAAGTGTAAGGAAAGTGAGAATAAATTAAAAAAGTATTCAATAAATTTAGGTTATGTAGATTAGTTTGCGGTAAAGTGTGCTAGATGCATTCTTTCTTTGAATACAATTATTTGTTATATCCATTATTTTATATGCAAGCTATATGATTGTTATAAACATTGTTTTATATACAATCTATATGATCAAATAGGCATGAAATCATTAGTTTAGAGCATAAAGGTTCTAATGAAGAACAATTTCATGTGATGGTATGTGATATTTATATTTGAGTTTGTATCTTACTTTGCATTATGATTGTCAAGGTTCTGATTGTGTGAATATATTGTAAGGTTCAACCAAGAACATACGCCTACAGACAGTAAAAGATGAATCATATTAAAGAGAAAAAGTGATTAATACAAGCAAAACAAAAATTGATACAGAAGCTTATAACCCAGTTCTACTATCTGCATATAAAACTTCCTCAGAAAGGCTCCTTCCCAATGCTCCATTATATTCAACAATAAAATCCCACAACTTGTCACATCCTTCTGAATGGAACTCTAGGTGCGACCCAAGTGTAGTCAGATAAGTCAATCTCTGGCCTAACTAAGGAAAGATATGACTGCACCAGTTTGATGGCTTTCTCCCTTACATCAAGATAAAACTCCATGCTTCCTTCACCCATGATGTCTATACATTCTAATTTATTTTTCTTCGAATTAACTACAAATAATCTAAAATGACCATCGAGCAGTGAAGACATGAAATACTACAAAAATATGTCAAACCATATTTAAATTAGTAGCTTATTATAAAAATAAAATCCAGATAAAAAATGACGTATGAATTGATTACTAACATAATAACACTTGTCAGGATCAAATTTGTCTGGCTTGGAAAATGAAAGGCCTTCAAAATAATCATATACAAATTGAGGTTGATCAACAGAAACTATTGATGCCGACCCATTTATGATAGTGTTTTACAAAAAAGATGAATTTTGATGACACTCAGTATACCATCAAAATAATACAAAACTTTTAAAAAATCAAGCATACCACAAGCTAGACGGAAAAAAAAAACTTCCTAATTACTCCTTCTCTAGCCAATTGCTCCTTCATCAACAAATGACCAAATGCCTCACACACACCATTTGTTACACATTCATATTTTTAGCGACCTCATATCTGATCCCAAGCATACGATCTTTCCATCTTGCAATGCAAAATGATCACTACACAAAATTTAATCCACATTAACAATCATGCAAAATCTATTATTCTAAAACATTATATCAATAAGTAAAAAGGGGTCATGGAAAGATATATATGGATGAAAAATATTCCAGACGTAGTCTATCAACATTTGTTGGAAAAACATTTCGTTCCTCCTTACTTTTTCAGCATTTTTCCTTCCTGTTTTTCTTTTACTCTTCCTTCTAGAGTGAAAGAAAATCTTATTTTGCTTATTGGGCTCTTCTTGTTCAGTGTGAGAACTAAAGCCACGTTTCTCAAGAGCTTCAACGTGAGCCTATGTTGATTCATACAAACTCTGGTCTAGAGTATAAGCTTCCCAATACATTTTCATTTTTTCAGTGTAATACTTTATTTTTTCATTTAACTATATTGTCAAAAACACAAAGGACATAAAGAATCAGAATCTATCAGGTCATATTATGGAGATGCATTTATCTGAAAAGGGTTGCATTCATCTACTTCTTTCTTACACTACTAGAAATTTGGTCTATAGTGACATTGTCTATTATTCTGGATAAATTTACTCTCTATGCCTGTTTTAGTGTTTTATGAGCATGTATCATCCATATTTGTGTAGGAAGTTAAATATTAGAAGTTCTATATTCACTTAGAGATGATGATCAATTTCTGGAGAGTGTATTTAAAGTTTGTTTTCAATTGTTTAATTTTTTAAATTATTTTGAAAATAATTATTTATAATTTGTTTTCAATTATAAATTTCTTCATATTTAAAATCATAGAATGTTTAAATCCCAAAAATTTGTTATTAAAATGTAAATTGAATGCAAAATTTAAAATTTTTTTTAGAATTAAAATTTATAAAATTTTAAAACTGGTCATGTTAAATAATAATGAAATTTTTTTACATTTTCGTGATTTTATAATTGAAAGAATAAATAATATTAAGCTAAAATTTTCATTTTCATTGTAACTGAATGATAAAAATATTTCGCTATAATTGCTAAACATTTAAATATTGTTCAATAGTTGTTAAAATTAAAAAATGGATTATAATTTTTAAAAAAATATATTATATTTGCTAATTTACACAAATTTGGGTTATTATATGCAATTAAACTCTTTTCATTAATTTTGGTGATGCGCAACGAACCAAAACTAATAACTGGTCCGATTGAAAAGCGCAGTTCAGCCCACAACGAACCCCAACACAATTAAGTATTTCTACCCAGTGGGCTGACGATGGAGGTATTTCAGTCCACTGCGTTTGTTGGCTCTTATCTGGTGTTGGACGTGTTCAAAAATATATACCGTTCCAAGCCCTTGTCAGACAACCCATGTTTTCGTATTATTTTTAACTTTTTTTTAATATCATTTTTTTTATAGTCTGAATTTTTTGTTTTGTCGGTTTCACCGTAGATTTCAAATATGCTTTTGTGGCTTTCGAATATGCTTGTTCCCTTCATGTATATTTGTTTCTGAGCTGTATACTTGTCGATGAATGATGCTTCAAAATCACCATCAATTTTTTGTTTTGTCGGTTTCGCTGTCAGTTTCAAAATTACCCTCTAATTTTGCTCCACTGAATCCCACCGAGCTTTCGAAATCCAACACACAAGGCGTTGAATTTGCTTCTGAGCTTGCAAAATTTCGCTCCTGCAAAATTTGCTTCCTCCCTTTCATAGATTGAGTATAGTCTAGTGTAGTGTGGTGTTGCTATTCACGAGTAGTCATCATAGCGAATGATTGGGTTACTCATTGTTGTAAAGTTTGATTTAATGCTGGTAGATTTCATACTTCATTGCTCAAACTTGTTGTAAATTTCATACTTTATTGTTGTAAATTAATTCCTGTTTGTCAATAATCATTGCTCAAACTTGTTGTACTTCACTTTACTTTTGTTGTACCTTTAATTTCCACAATCATAAATCATTTCCCTATAATTGATGTGGAGATGACAATTGTGATTGAATATTGATTTCCTGTTTTTCGGTAATAGTTATCTATCATTTTGTTTTAATCTCACACGAATTGAATAAGTTTATAAGTCTAACATGCTTGTGAGAATTTTTTTTCACACTCATTACCTAGTTGCAACTAATGCCTATGATGTTAGATAAATTAGAGAATTTAATTAGGGAGTTTGAACAGAGAAATGAATTAAAAATAGAATAAAAAGATAATATCCTCGTATTTGGGATTTAAGCTTAAACTATATTTCCCAGGTTGATTTGGAACACGACCAAAGTAGGTTTGCAATTGATATATGACTTAGAAAATCATTCAAAGATGCAAGCAAAAGAAAGGTAAATCTGCATATTATTTTATCTATTATGGTTGTAGTTTTTTTTGTTGATATTAGTTTAATATTAATTATTTAATAAGGTATGTCATGGAGTACAAAATGATGTTTGTGGCTTGGACGAGACTTCGATATTTAGGTCTGCAACTTGTTTGATACATGACAAGTGTTAAATCATTTTTTGAAAGTAATCACTTAATTTTCGATTCACAACATTGTTTCTTTCTTATTTATATAGGCCGCAAATAAGTTGAGAATGGAAAAAAAATAATCTACATACCTACACTATCATTTATCTGGAGTGCAAGTTGATAAATGTATGATATATTGACTACACGAATGTTTATTAGATTGCCCATAAACATAAGAGGAATTGACATGAGGTTTTTTCATATATCAAGTTTCTAACGGGAGATGAAATCCACTTTTTGACGACATGGATAAGTATATATATTTATAGAATATGTTGTTTTATGTCTATTACTATTACTCTATGCGTGCGTATTTGTTTTATTTTAGTGTACCTAATTTTAGGTTTCTTTGTTACGCTAGCGAAGATACACACTATCTGTTGTATATCTACGACCAACTGAGGACAAAATTATTCAAATAATCTTATCAATTGCAAATGAAGTGCTTACTATTATACACTTCTCATCCATAAATAAGTGGTCTTTTAGTTCAAATTCATCACATTCAATCGCAATACTTGTTTTCTAAAGAAGATTACATGGTTTAAGATCTTCTCTCTCGAATAATTAGAGTTCCTGAAGATTTTTTTTGTTGTTCCATTGGCTGTTATGGTCTAAGTTTTAGGACGAAGAAGAGACTTCAACAACCGGACGCCTAGAGGCAGACCTACCACCACCACTCTGCTCCACTTCGGGAGAACCCCTACCCAACGAAAGAGAGCCCACCTCTTCCGAGGTGGATGAATTAGAAACCAAGGACTCCGAAAATGGTGGAGGAGAGCTGATACCCTTGTTCAGCGAATCAGACTGGGATGACATTGACGAAACATAAACCTAAAACCTGAAATTCTACCGAGCAAGATCCACCACCCCACATGACACAAGAACACACTCAAGTGCAAAAATAACTTAAGAGGGTGGGGGGGGGGGAAATCAAGGGTCACTAACCTTATGCAAAGATATATGGCACAGAGAAAAGTTTGTAATCGCCGGGAAAACTCGCCAGAGAGAAATAGGTAAAGCTCGAGCAAATAATAGGAGGATGGTGCTGATTTGGCATCTAAATGGCAGGCAACGGTTCGGCTTCCAAGAACTTATTGTAACTGCCCCTTAACTTCCACGTAATTACGGTTACACCCGCACTAGGCGACAAATTTGCCCTCAACTCCCGCGCACAATTTTCAAAGCCTCAACCCAGCACGCGCGACCCGGATCGAACGATCCGGTAAGCCACGAACTCAAAATCCAAACACAACCTTAGGGTCCGACCCCCACACATGACCTCAGGTTCCATCAGGGGCGGCGCCACCCCAGGGCTGGGGGGGCAGCCGCCCCCACAAGATTGTAAATTTTTTTTTATACATATATAGGAAATTATATATACACATATATATTATAAAATTATCACAACCGACCCCACAAACAAATTTTAAAAGATTTGGGCAGTTGGGCTCAATAAAGGGATAATCATAAAACTTGGCCCATATATTTCTAAAATTTGATGGCATGTTTATATTTCAAGCCCAAAATATAAATAAATCCTGGCCCAATATTAATTAATTAAAAAACCTTTTCATTTAACAAAATTGTAAAGAAGGGTTGCCGCACTGCACTGCTCACGTCTCCCATCTTCATCTTCTTCTGCGAATTTTTTTTTCTTCAAAATTGGTGGATATCTGCTCTTAGTTCGTGAATTATTTGATCTACAGTTTTTGTTTGCGGGCATCACTAATGACGAGGTAATTTATTAATCATTATTGTTATGAAATCTCAAATACCTATTATTGATTATAATTGTTATTGAGATTTTTTTATTATAGTGTTTGGATATAGATACATATATATAATATCATTTGTGATTAAATGCTTTACTAAATTGAATTTGGTGATTATTTAGGGGAAAAAGTACATTGGAAAAATTCTTTTCTAAACTTGACAAGGGTTCCAAATCACTTGTTGAGAGTTCATCTAATTCAACTTCTAATGTCAATGAGGATACTATGGAGAGTAGAAAAAGAGTTCGGGTAGAGATTGAATTATCAGATGAAGATGTTATTGGTGATCCGGCTTTGAGGAAACCAATTGATAGTTACCATGCTGACATTAGAGATGAATTAAGGAGACGATATCTGGCCAAAGGCCCTTGTCAACCATATGGCCATGCTTATCATACTACTGAATTTAGTAAGACTCATAGATCATTTCAAGATTATTGGTTCAAAAAATTTGATTGGCTAGAATACAGTGTGTCTAAAGATGCTGCATATTGCTTATGGTGTTATTTATTTGCTTAAAGTGATCATAAACATGGGGATGATGCATTTACTAAAAATGGGTTTAAGAATTGGAAAAAAGCAGTAGAAAGGTTTCAAGCTCTTGAAGGATTGATCAATAGTCCACATAATTATGCTAAAACTAAGTGTTTCGGATATAATAATCAAAGGCATAATGTGGATTATGTAATGCATCGAAAAAGTGGCCAAATGGAGGTGGATTATCGTCTTCGATTAACAGCAGTGGTGCATGTAGTTCGATTTCTTCTAGGACAGGGCTTGGCTTTTCGTGGACATGATGAGTCGACAGAGTCCATTCATAAAGGTAACTTTCTTGAGCTATTAAAATGGTATTGTGAGCGAAATGAAGAGGTAAATAAGGTTATGATTTCAAATGCTCCGGGAAATAGTCAATTGACTTCTTCGACTGTTCAGAAGCAAATTATTAATGCATGTGCTACTGAGGTGAGAAGTTTTATCTTGGCGGAAATTGGAGACAACTGGTTTTCTCTTTTAATTGATGAAGCTCGTGATAGTTCAATGAAGGAGCAAATGTCTATAGTTTTGAGATTTGTGAATAATCAAGGGGTAGTGATAGAACGGTTTCTTGGAGTAGTGCATGTTAGTGACACTTCTGCACAATCTTTGAAGGATTCTATTCACGATTTTTTTACAAAGAACGGATTGTCAATGTCAAGGATTAGAGGTCAAGGTTATGATGGAGCCTCTAATATGCGTGGAGAATTTAATGGACTTAAAGCACTCATTTTAAGAGAAAATGAACATGCCCACTACATTCATTGTTTTGCTCATCGGCTTCAATTGGTTGTTGTAGCTAATGTAAGCCAAAATGGATATGTGTGTAGCTTTTTTGAATATCTGTCAATGATTAAGACTGTTTTTGGAGCTTCATGTAAAAGAAGAGATGATTTGAGGCAACGACAATATGATGATTTTGTAAAGCGTATAGAAAGTGGTGAACTTCATAAGGGAAGGGGAATGAACCAAGAAAAGAGTTTAGCTCGAGCTGGTGATACTCGATGGGGTTCTCATTTCAACACAATTGCTAGACTTTTTGATTTATGGGATCCAGTTAAAGAAGTGCTTCTCACTGTGTTTGAAGATGGCAATGATTTGAAGAGTCGAGGTCTTGCTCTTGGTTTGATTGATAAAATGGAAAGTTTTGAATTTGTGTTCATTGGCCAATTGATGAAACAATTGTTAGGAATGACGAATACACTATCACAAGTGCTACAGCATAAGAATCAGAACATTGGTCTTGCTGTGCAATTGATTAAAGTATTGAAAGTTGAGTTGAAAGACTTTAGGAATGATGGTTGGGAGAAATTATTGGAAGAAGTCACTAAGTTTTGTTCCCAACATGAAATTATTGTGCCTAAGATGGAAGATATTATTCCCGGCCGAGGAAGAAAGACTGTTGATGGCCAGAAGAGGACTCATCTCCACCATTTTCGAGTGGATATTTTTCTACAGGTAAATATTTTTTTTCTTAAATTTATTAAAAAAGTTTAAATTATTAATTATTAACTTTATAATTTTTCTGTGTAATCTTAGGTTGTCGATGTTATTTGTCAAGAAATAGACAATCGCTTTAATGAGTCCAATTCAGAGCTAATTATGTGCATATCATGTCTTGATCCTAGCGATTCATTTGCCAAGTTTGATCATGAGAGAATATTTCGTCTTGCCGAGTTATACTCACAAGATTTCTCCATGGCCGATCTGTGTAATCTAAGACCACAACTTCGCACATACCACCGCTATGTTTTATCGGAGTCTGCTTTCAGTGGTCTTCGTGATATTGGAGCTCTTGCAAAGAAGATGGTTGAAATGAAGTGTAACAATTCTTTCGATTTGGTTTATCGGCTTATTGTGTTAGCATTGGTCTTACCGGTCACAACAACATCTGTTGAAAGATCCTTTTCTGCGATGAAGATAATCAAGACTGATTTGCGCAACACAATGGGAGATGAGTTTCTTACGGATTGCTTGGTGTGTTACATCGAGAAAGGAATTTTTGTAAGTGTTGAAACTGAAGCAATTTTGCAACGGTATCAGAGCATGGCATCACGGAGATATCAGTTGTCTCATTCTTCTAGTAACTAAGTAAGTATCAAATTTATTTGATGGGTTCCATCAAATAAGCAAGACCCAAACCTCTACGCACGAATTCCCCACGGGGACGCACAAAGCGATGTACATGAGAGCACAACTCCCATAAAGCGGGACATCTCACGAGGTGTCCTCCCTCCTATCTCGTGGTTCCGGACTCACGACCTGAGCCCGCAGGATGACTCTACGGAGCCACTTGCATCCCCGCGTTAGAATCTACCAACGAGAACTTACGACTGTCGAACTTACCCACAGGTAGATCGACCCTCCGAAGGAGATAAGGACCTCACGAGGACCCCTCCAGGGCTCCCGATGCCTCCTTACGAGGAGCTCGAAACTTTCGCGCTTTGAGCACTTACGTATGACTGGTACGACCCAATTGTTCGATCTTGGGCCCTTCCTAGCAATCGACCCCAAGCCCGAGGGGCTATTATTGGGCCAAAAAATGATTGGGCTATAAGAACTAGGCCCAGATCCAGAAAAGAGGGCCACAACCCAAGAAGGCCCACTCGAACGAGCTCTACGGCATCCGAATAATAAATTCAACTAAGCCCCCAGGGACCTACCCATCAAAGGTCCCCCAAGAGATCACGAACCACGACTGAGTTCCTCGGCCAGGTACTACCACTAAGGTCCTATGCCACGAACTACAAGCAGTATCAAAGATCCAGGAGAGCATGACCTGGAACCAGGAGTCTATAGATCACGACCTACCTGGAAGCTTAAGGAAGCGAGTCTCAGGCCGCGCATAACTCATAACTACTCCCCTGGAAATCGGAACCACCGCCGACTCCTTCGCGCCGTCAACAAGGACGTTTGACCTAGCTGGAACCCTAGCCAAACGACTCCGAAAAAGGTGCAACGGCCACTACCTCTCACAAGTTCCAATGGTCCTTGCTTCATCACAAATCGAACCTCAACAATATACATATGGTATCTTAACAAAAATAGTACCACAATATATTAGGTAATAAAAATTATGTATGATAAGTATGTACTTACTCATTTATTAGTAAATATAACTAACTATTTTGTTGATATATATTATTTTATTATTTTAGGTAGTTAATAAATAATAAATATGACAATTATATAGCCATTATAAATTTTAATTTATTATGAGTATTAAAAATTGGACACATATAAATTTATAAAGTAATTTTATATTTATATTTTATGTTTTAATAGTTAAATTATTTTAAATTTAGTTTTTTAAAATAAATTGATTAAATACATTATTAATTATAAAGAATGTTTAGTTTGTATATGGATATAAAGAGAGAGAAAATGTATGTGGAAAAAACATATTTTAAAAACAAATCTTTTTAGGGTTAATTGCAAAATTTAACAAAACTTTTCTTACTTTTGCAATTATAACACAATTTTCAACTCTTTGCAATTATAACATAAAACTTTATAATTTTTGCAATTATAACACAAAAATTTAAGTTTTTGTATTTATATCAAAAAATATATTTTTCCCAAAATGTTATCAATTAAAAATTAAATCTTGTGGTTGTTTGTCTGTTATTTATTTTAAACTTGAGTAATTTTTAAATTATATTTTCTTTTGTGATTATTTATTTTTATTATTATATTATATAATCTTCAAGTTTTGAAAAACAACACAATATATATTAAATGATTATAAATTATAAATTAATTTAAATGTTTATCACTTAAACACTTTTAAATATAGATAGAACTGTATATTTAATATCTTATCCTTAAAGTAAGTTTTTTCTTTTTCTTTCCGTGAATTGAATACGTCAAAATAATATTTGAAAGTGTTACTCAAAAAAAAAAATGTAAAGTTGACCGGCACTAGTCGTTAATTAAATTATAAATTTAATTAATTATAATTTTAATCATTTAATATATATTTTGTTATTTCTCAAAATTTGAAAAATTATATAATACCAAACATAACTAAATAATCACCAAAAAAAAAGAAACTTAAAAATATTTCAAGTATAAAATAAATAAACAATCACAAAATTAAATTATTCATTGATAATTTTTAGGATAAATATATTTTTTTAATAATTGCAAAAACTTCATGATTTTATGTTATAATTGCAAAATTAAAAAGTTTTATGCTATAATTGCCAAAATTTGAGAAGTAATTGCAAAAGTGGGGAAAAGTTTTGTTGAAATTTGCAATTAACCCATTTTTTTATCATTATTAGATACGAGTTTGACTAGTACTAAAGTTCTAGATGCCCCTACTATTCAAACTTTAGCTTCGAACCTCACTTGTATTTTCTCATTGGAAATTTGATCACTCACGACTGTGACACAAATCTCCCATTATTTACGAGCACCAAAATGTCAATCCCACAAAAAATATATAAAAAAAATAAAAATAAATAAAATAAAAAACTAAATAAACCTATCCTAATTCCATCCTTGTCTTCCATACCATTTTCATACGATTCAAACACTTCACCTAAAGAAATTGTTTTCTTGTTTCCCACGAGCTATTGCCTATTGCTATTGTTATATATGATTATATTCTCGTTCCCTGTGTAACTTTTTTTTATATATTTTTTAAAAAATGGTCCATTCGAATATCTTGATACAAACCCTCCTCCTCTGCAACTTCTTCTTGTTATCCCAATCCATCAACTTCACCTTCCATGGCTTCAACGACAATGATATCAAACGTGATGGCGATGCTGTAATACAGGAATCTGTAATAAGGCTCACCGATTTTTCATACAATAAAATCGGTCATGCTTTCTATCAAAACCCAATCCCCATGTTCAACAATGCTTCCTTCTCCACCAACTTCGTCTTCCAAATCAACCCTTCCACCTCCAACGACGGCGGCTACGGCCTCGCTTTCACGCTATCTCAGTCTCCACAGTTTCCCGGTGCAGCCGCCGGCCACTACCTGGGAGTTTTCAACGACTCTACTAAAAACGGTACCTCTTCAAACCATGTTTTCATGGTGGAGTTCGACTCGGTGAACGGATATGACGAGGACATCGATTCCGACGGGAATCATGTCGGAATCAACGTTAATGGAATGAATAATACACCTTGTCGAAAACCACCCGAGACTACCTTGGAGAAAAGTACGCCGATCCGGGCGTCGATTGACTATGATGGGATCAGGAAACAAGTTAATGTCACAATCAGTACTGATCCGCCATTGATAATCTGTGATCTTGATTTGTCACCTGTTCTTGCGGAGAATATGTATGCTGGATTCTCTGCAGCAACCGGAGGGAACAAGTCCAGCACCCATTACATCCTCGGATGGAGTTTCCGCCTCAATGGGACCGCAGAAGAACTCGATTTCAATCTGCTCCCAACCGTTCCAGGTATGAAATCATCATCCAAACTGAAAACAGCTCTCATTGCTGCGTCTTCTGCTGTGCTCGTCGTCTCCGTAGCATCATTGATTGGAATTTTCATCTATCGAAGATCAACGGAGTTAGAAGAGTGGGAGCTTGATTACCCTCATAGATTCCGGTACAGAGATCTTTACAAAGCAACCAAAGGATTCAAAGAGAGCAAAAAAATTGGAGTTGGAGGGTTTGGCTCAGTTTACAGAGGCGTGTTGCCCTCCACAGGAGTTGAAGTAGCAGTGAAGAAGATCACGTCGAATAACCAGTTACAAGGGATGAGAGAATTCGCAGCAGAAATCGAGAGTTTGGGGAGATTAAGGCACAAGAACTTAGTCCAACTTCAAGGATGGTGCAAGCATAGGAATGATCTTTTATTAGTCTACGACTACATCCCAAATGGGAGCCTTGACTCCCTTCTGTACGGCCCTAGAACGATAAATTCTAGGGTCATGTTAACTTGGGAGCAGAGATTCAACGTCATAAAAGGCGTTGCATCCGGGCTCCTATACCTACACGAGGAGTGGGAGCAAGTTGTGATCCACCGTGATGTGAAGTCGAGCAATGTCTTGATAGACCGCGATATGAGTCCAAGGCTAGGTGATTTCGGGCTAGCAAGATTGTATGATCATGGCAAAAACTCCCACACAACTAAAGTTGTGGGGACTATAGGGTACATTGCCCCGGAATTGACTAGAACAGGGAAGGCCTCAAAAAGCAGTGATGTGTTTGCTTATGGGATCTTGCTTCTTGAGATTGCATGTGGGAGAGCTGCAGTGGTGTATGAAGCTCACAGAAATGTGATATTGGTGGATTGGGTGGTTGAGTGCATGCAAATGGGAAGCATTTTTCATGCAGTTGATGAGAGATTGAGTTCTGTTTATGTTGTTGAAGAGATGGAGCTGGTGTTAGGGTTAGGGCTTCTTTGCTCGCATCCGAGGCCGGAGTCGAGGCCGACGATGAGGCAGGTGATGAAGTATTTGAACGGAGATGAAGCTCTGCCGTTGTTTGAGAGGTTGAGCTTGGATGGTTCTAGAAGAGTTGATGAGATTACATCAAGACTATTGGCATTAGGGTTGGTTGATAGAGTTTCTAATAGTAGATCTTACAATTTTAGTTCTGTAGGGGCTATGTCTTCTACTTCTTTTGATTCTGGTAGATGATCAAATTGATCAGGTTAGACACATGCAACAATCATAGTTTTATATGAAATCTATATGACCAAATAAACATGAAATATTTAGTTTACAACCAAAAAGTTTTAATGAAGAATAATTTTATGTGATGGTACGAGATATGCACATTTGGGTTTGTATCTTACTTTGCATTGTTATTGTCGATATTCTAATTGTGTGAACTAGAAAACCTCGACAAAAATGCAAATGAGAAATAAGAACTTAGGTTTATGTGGTTCGATTCAACCAAGAACATACATCCACGGATCGTAGCTCTAGATATTTAAAGGGCCATTTTTCTAATAGTATTTGATAATTTGAACCATAAATGAACTCATGCGTATTCATTGCAAAATAATATGCGCTTCACTGCAAAATCACGAACAAGAACCCAGAAGAGAATGACATCTTTCATGGCGGGAGTTGAAGTGAATGTGGCTGGAGTAGAAGAGGAAGTGGAAGCAATTGTCTGAAACCACAAACAAAAATCCAGACGAGAATGACACCCTTCATGATGGGAGTGGAAGCGAAGGTGGCGGGAGTGGAAGTTTGATGCAAAAGTACACAGATGAAGTGCTTACTATTATACGCCTCTCATCCAAAATGTTCCTCTTGTATTTGAGATACATTCTCAGAATCTCGCAAAAAGACGTTTACAATCAGTAAGCTTCGTTGAGTATGTGTTATTTATTACATAATTATATTGTTAAATATGTATTCAACAAACCTTTGTTATTTTTCAGGAAAAAAACAAAAAAAAGTTACCGAATAGTCAAGTTACTGTTGCAACTCCAAAAATGCACTACCTAGTTGTTGCTACCCTAAGTCTGTCAGCAATTTTTTGTTTTATTTAATTATCTGTTTATTTAGTTGTAAGTCTGTAATTGAAGCGACTGCAAGGTTTGATGATGGTGCAATCATTCTTTTGAGTTCAGGGTGAGAAGAAGTTTGGTTGGGAGAGAAATCGATGCATTTTGTCTAAGGCTTGGAAGAACGGTATGTTCACTTATAAAAGTGTTGTGTGAGTTTTGCTGGAAAAAAGAATACAACAAGTGGCGGGCATTGGTTGGTAACTAATACTCTTTTTTAATAATATTTTAATGATGAAAATAAATAAATAATAATGTTTTAAGAAAAAAATTTGGCTAAAAAGAGTAAACTATAAAAGTATAAATACATTAATAATCAAATAATAGTATATTAAAAAATAAAAGTTCCACATCATTACCACGTGGCGCCATTTTGCAGTGAATCAACACCACATTAGTGTCACGTTGCACTTAACAGTTGAGTCAGCGGAGGAGGGCAAAGTTCCCTAAAAGAACTAAACTTAGAAATATACTTCCCAGCCTAACATAAAACCCTTGGAATATATTTCTCTGATTTATAAAAGATGAGGATATATTCCCCTATTTTCTCAATATATCAAGTATTAACATACCTAAACAATTTTATTGTATTAAACATAGTGTTTAATTAGAAAAATTAAAGATTTATTGAAGCACCAATTTTTTATTTTTTTTTACTGCACTAGGCATAGTTGCCTAATAGTATTTCACCCTTTATAAAAAAAATAGAGATTCGAGTAGAAATTTCGATCTCCATCACACTTTTAAAGAAGAAGAAAAACTTTACTTCTATAACTAAAGTCAACTCCTTTTTGATAAGGTTTATTCATTTTGTTTTCTGAATTACTAATTATAATAAAATTAGTGGATATAATTGATGGGGTGGGGCAATTTGAGCATAAATGGAAGAACGCTTCCACGCGCATCTGACTAGCTTACCGGCCTTAAATTAGTTTTGACATTTTGTTTTATGAATTTTACATTTCTTATTAATATATTACATATGAATATAATTTCATAATAAATAGAATAGAGTTGTAAATAAGTGGAGTTGTTGCTATCATTTTGATACAGGTATTTTTTGAGTTTGTTTAGTGAAAACTTTTAACCAAACTAGTTAAATTTGGAATTGTTTATATTCTTAAAGAGCTAGTAAACAAGCTCATAAAGCAAGTTATTTTCAAAGTGTGAGTCTCCTGTGAGACATGTTTTGTGAAACATTGAGCATTTTTTGCTTTACATTAAATGAATTCTGGTTAAAATGTAGGATT
The DNA here is from genome assembly GCA_026898455.1 of Plectranthus barbatus. NCBI lineage: Eukaryota > Viridiplantae > Streptophyta > Magnoliopsida > Lamiales > Lamiaceae > Plectranthus > Plectranthus barbatus. The sequence goes on from JAPKLW010002151.1 coordinate 66,507, forward strand.
TCGATCGGAATGAGAACATTTCAAATGGGATTCAAAGCATTTCGCCCGAAAATGAGAACATTCCCAATCGGAATGCACCATGTCTCACAAAAGTACATCACCTATGAATTTTGTCATTTTCAAAATATAAATATGCAACTTTTGTTGAATTCATATGTTTTTGTTTAATGTCAACTAAGTATAGTAAATATTTAATTAACTTTATTCGTTGTAAAAAATTATAAATTTAATATTTTTATTCATACAATGATTAATTTTAATAAAAAATAATTAATATTTTTAAATGTAAATATACGTGTAGAGTGTCCATCTAAACTCATCTAAGATCTCATTAAAAAAAGAATAATAAAATATAAATAGTAATCAATAATAAGATTTAAAGTATACTTTATAATAAATTAATTAAATTCTTAAATAGAATACTCATTAACATCCATATAAAAAAAAAAAAAAAAAAAAAAAAACACTTCTCTACTTAGCCAATCATAATAAGCTAGATTGCTTGCCACAACCATATTATATTATACCATTTTATTTTCTTAAATTAGAATACATTATTTCAATATTTAAAAATCTCTTATTCCAATGTGACTCAAACAATTACCAATTAATTATAAATAAAACACTTAATTTCTTGGCTCCAAAATCCAAACGTATAAATTATTATTACACGTGAGTTTTGTGAATTCTCAAATACTTCCACTATCTCACTATCACCTTGAATTTCCAAATTTTATTTACCCCAAATACTATAGTGTTACTTTTTCTTCTTTCCTATTCAACATGCATGTTGCGTATAGTTGGAGCATGGGATTTTTTGGGCTAAAACTCAAATATTGAAAAGTGTTGCAACACTAGCTAAACTCTAGTTTTTATTCCTAAAATTAAGAGATTCATGTAATGTTTTTTTACTGCAGAATTTATTGTATGCAATAAAAAAGAAAAAAAGAAATGACATTGAATAGTAGTCATGAAGTTCTAGATGCCCAGACTATTCAAACTTGAGCTTCAACACCTCATGACTTGTATTTTCTCATCAGAAATTTGATCACTCACGACTGTGACACAAATCTCCCATTATTTATGAGCTCCAAAATTTCAATCACACTCAAAAAACGAAAAGAAAAAAAATCGAAATAAACTCATCCTTCCATCTTTTGACTTGGGATTCTTCCACCATTTTCACACTACTCAAACTCAAACACTTTCCCTAAAGAAACCATTTTCTTTTTTTCCCACGAGCTATGCCTTCTGGGTAAATCTCTAAATTTCTTCAAAAAAATGGTGGATTCATATATTTTGATTCAAACCCTCCTCCTCTGCAACTTCTTCCTGTTATCCCAATCCCTCAACTTCACCTTCCATGGCTTCTCCGACAAAAATATCACACGTGACGGCGATGCTGTTATACAGAAATCTGTAATAAGGCTCACCGGTTTTTCCTACAACAAAATCGGCCATGCATTCTATCAAAACCCAATCCCCATGCTCAACAACGCTTCCTTCTCCACCAACTTCGTCTTCCAAATCAACCCTTCCTCCCCCAACAACGGCGGCTACGGCCTCGCTTTCACGCTATCTCAGTCTCCACAGTTTCCCGGTGCAGCCGCCGGCCACCTCATGGGAGTCTTCAACGAAGATACTAAAAATGTTAACTCTTCAAACCATATTTTCATGGTGGAGTTCGACACAGTAAGAGGAATCGACGAAGGAACAGACTCCGACGGGAATCATGTCGGAATCAACATCAATGGAATGAACACAACGTCTCCGAAAGTAATCGAGACTCAGTTGCAGAAAGGTATGCCGATACGGGCGTGAATTGACTACGATGGGATCGAGAAACAAGTTAATATCACAATCACTGATCGTGGCGATGTTTCTAAGCCAATCACCCCAACATCGTTTTGTGAAAATGTTGATTTGTCGCATGTTCTTGCCGAGAATATGTATGCCGGATTCTCTGCAGCAACGGGAGACAACTAGTCCAGCGCTCATTACATCCTCGGATGGAGTTTCCGACTCAATGGGAGCTCCGATGAACTCGATTTCAGTCGGCTCCCTCCCGTCCCAGATATGAAATCATCATCCAAACTGAAAACAGCTCTCATTGCTGCGTCTTCTGCTGTGCTCGCCGTCTCCGTAGCATCATTGATTGGGATTTTCATCTATCGAAGATCAACGGAGTTCGAAGAGTGGGAGCTTGATTACCCTCATAGATTCCGGTACAGAGATCTTTACAAAGCAACCAAAGGATTCCAAGAGAGCGAAAAAATCGGAGTTGGAGGGTTTGGATCAGTTTACAGAGGCGTGCTACCCTCCACAGGAGTCGAGGCCGACGATGAGGCAGGTGATGAAGTATTTGAACGGAGATGAAGTGTTGCCATTGTTTGATAGATTGAGTTTGGATAGTTTTAGAAGTGTGGATGAAGTTGCATCAAGGGCTAGGTCTTTGGGAGTAGGGTTGAGTGATAGTGCTATTTTTAGTACTAAATCATATCATTCTAATTCTATTAGTGCCTTTTCTTGTAGTTCTTTTGACTCGGGTAGATGAGATTTGTAGGGCTTAGAAATTTAGAGTTGCCATTTTTGTTGTTTTGTAATTGTATATAAAGCTTTAGTTTCAAATCAAGGGTAGCATTTTTTTCACGTGTCAAACTAGCAATAGGAGTGTGTAACTAACTTGGAATTCTTGATAATTCTACAAACAAAGCAATTAGATAATTCACTTTGACTTCTGACCTTTTTTTCTTTTTTTCCCCTCTAGTATAATTGAAAAAGAACAAGAACCACTTTGACCGGCTATGGTAACCAATGTTTGTGAATATAGTTAAATTAATAATTTATTAATGAGTAGGGATTAATTTTTGCTTTAAAAAATGAGACTAATCTAATGGGACAAACGAAAATGAAAAATGAGATTAATCCGGTGAACCGAGGAAGTAATTGTATATCTTTTGAGGATCTCGGATCCGGTTTGTGGCCCAAGAGGCATTCTGCATTATATTATATTGGGCCCAAAAGTGGGCTAATCCAGATTTCAGAAACTGGGATTTTACTACACTGATTTGTTTTAGCATGAAAAAGAAGTTATTAGCCACAAATTATGTATGGTTTTGATACAAATAATCTTTAATAAGTTTAGTGTTAATCGCCTTTATTTGACATGTCAAAAAAGCATTTACATTCTATTTTAAATATTAAATAAATCTCGTGATTTTGTCTTTTAACTTCCTAAAAAAAACCAAATAAATAATAAATTAAAATTATAGAAATTGCTACAAAATTCACGGAGGGTTTGGGACCAATTACGACTTTAATTAGTTGAGGCGCCCTCCATATCAGACTTTTCAGTCTTCCATTCCTAAAGAGAGAAAAATACCCTAGGTCCCTAATATAAACGTGAGTTGTCTTGTATTACATAAATCACAATCACGAAAATATCAAATTTCAGTCTATATATGGCCAAATATAACTAACCTTAATTTGTGTTGGGTTACAACCACTGTGGGCACGTCCTTAATTTGTATTGGGTAACAACCACTCTGGGCTCGTGTTAATATCCTTACGGACTGATGTAGTAATATAATATAATATTAGTGGTAGGTCAATTCTAATTATTTTTAATACCTTTAATTTATTGTCACATCAATCGTGGACAAATTAACACCTGCTCACGGTGAGCATTTGTAAATATATCACATTAACATAGTTTAATAAATATCTACTTTTTATACCTCAACTAAAAAATCTATTTAAAAAAAAAAAAAAAACAAATTGGGTAGACAATTTAAATGGAGGATGTCTCTTCATTTTCTTAAACTTAATTAATGAGCAATTGTTTTATTAATATAGCGCTTTAACCATTGCATTCCAATATTGGAAAAGATTGAATGCCTAACTTTTTAAAAATGTAATATATTCAAAAATGGTCATATCAAGCATAATTCTTTCTAGTAAAATTAAATTATGCTCTATATAAATGCTAATTAATTAAACATTACACCAGCATATTTTATAAATATATATATATATATATATATATATATATATATTATTTGCATAATTGCATGTATGAAATTTATTATTTAGTTTTCATTCGGAATGTGCATTTTGAACAGAATACCTTGTATGAAAATTGTATTCCGAATTGAAAATATGCAATGTAAAATAAATTCCGAACGAAATGCGATTAGATATCTCACCGTCTTACCAAAACACATATATAGCAGGAAACGCACTAAATTAAATATAATAACATGTGTTAATTATCTAAAGAATTTTATTGTATTAAAAATAGTTTTTAATTAGGAAAATTGAAGATTTATTGAAGTATCAAAAAGAAAAGATTTTGCACTAGCATAGTAACCTAATAGTATTTAACCCTTTATAAAACTATTGAGATTCGAGCAGAAATTTCGATCTCCATCACACTTTAAAGAAGAAAACTTTTTTTTTTGAGAAAAAAGAAGAAAATTTTTATTATCTATATATATACTAAAGCAAATAAGTCTATTTATAACTGTTCCCGTCAAAAAATTAAATTTAATAATCAATTTTTATATATTATTTTTTCTAGATTTTGAATTTCAGTATATGATTAGCTAGTTTTCAATATTTATTCTTTAGTGTCTTTTTTTTTTTTTCAACTGTGGGTGGTGGTGATTGACATTTTCAGATACAATTGATTTATAATAAATAAAAGCATATTTTATTGAAATTCTATAAAATATATTAAGCTATATATATGTATAGATATTCGTTAATTGCATATATATTTGAGTTGGACGTTACGGTTAGTATACTAAATTTAACAAGTTATAAAGATTAATGAATAAATAAATTAAATTAAAATTAATTGATAATAAAGCAAGATATCAATATATATAAATATATTAAAGTAAATAAGTCTATTTATAATTATTCCTACCAAAAAAATTATTTAAATAATTTTTCTATTTATTTATATTTTAATGAAAGTGGTCAATATAACTTTGGCGGTAAAATCCTATCAAAATAAATATAATACATTTACTAGGGATGTCAATCGGGTCAATTGGTCGGATTTTAGGTCAGCCCTATCGGGCTGCAGGTTATCGGTTCGGGTCAAATCGAGCTGAAAATTCTTGACCCTAATTCTTCGATTTTCGGGTTAGTCCGTCGGGCTAATAAATTTATTAATTATTTTTTACTATTAATATCTTTCACTCTTTTAATATTTTAAATAATAAAAAATAAACAAAACATTACTTCTCTCTTATAAAAAATGCAAAACACATCACAAATTTTTATATAATGATAAATTTAACTATTAAAAATATATTATTTTTTTATTTAGCAATATTTGAATATGTTTAACTTCATAAATAAATAAACTTAACTATGTATTGAATACTATTTGAACTAAATATAATTATAGAACTTAAAACTAAATTAATAAATATGATCTTATATAATAGAAGTAGATTATAAATCTTAATAAAAAATAATCGGGTCAATCCGTCGAGTTTCAAGCTCAGCCCTATCGACCTCGGGTTATTCGGTCCTGGGCTCTTCGGACTAAATTTTTTTCGGACTAAAATATTTCGACCCTAACCCGCATTTTAATTCCGGTTAATCGGGTCAACCCACAAATTTCGGGCTAAATTGACATCCCTACATTCACATATTTAATTGGTTAGTTTATGGGAGTAAAATTAAGATTAAATATTCACTAATATTAACTTACTCAAAGTATATATATTAATATTCAGGGCACGTGTCACAATTATTTGCTATACACTATTACTCAATTATTTAAAAGTCAAATTTAAGTAAAAAAATCTTAATATTTCCTAAACAATATTTTCTTAATTAAAACTATTTAAAAGACTTAATAATTGGTTGAGTAATAATATCAACATTTTATATTTTATTTTAGATATGCTCCAAGATGATTTTATTAATATATAATATTTGCAAAAAGTTAGAGGCTTAGACAATTGGTAATTTTTTTTTCTTCAAAAATATAAATTAGCCATTTAAATGAATAGTATAAGTTTCATCAAGAATTACTAAAATTTATTTAATATTTAATTTCATTTTTCCAATAATGCGAATGGAACACCATGCTTAGTTTCTCATAATAATTTTTCAATTGATATACCAAATTATTTTAGAATTTTAATAACTAGTATTTCAAATATTAAACTATCCACATATATAATTTTGACTGTTGATAACCCAATTAAGTTGGGTAAGTGCCAATATATGATATTGCCAAACTAAAATCATAAAATAATAATTAATATACTTATAATTTTTTTATAAAACTATATTTTAAATTTTCGTACAACAATCGGTTGAAATACTAGTTATTACTAAGGTCAACTCCTTTATGAAATAACATTTATTCATTTTGTTTTCTGAATTAATAATTATAATAAAGTTAGTGGATATAAGTGATTTGAGCAGACATGGAACAAGTTCATAAACTTCTTCAGCAGGAACGCTTCCACGCGCATCTGACTAGCTAACCCTTGAATTAGATTTGACATTTTGTTTTATGAAATTTACATTTCTTACAAATAGATTACATATGAATAAAAAATTACATAAAAAATAGAATAAAGTTGTAAATAAGCCGAGTTGCCAATAGTGGCGGATCCAGAAAATCCCTATGAGGGGGGCTGAATTTTTTTTTTTTGGTCTCCACTGGACTTCTACCCTTCGTATCATATTTTTTTCTTATTTCCATCCATTTTTTCTTCTTTATGAGGAGGCTGGTCCAAAAAATTCCGGATCACGATACTATAAAAACAAAAAAATATTCCGGCTAGGGGGCCCTAGTGTGGATCCGCCACTGGTTGTCGATATTATTTTGATACAACTATTTTTTTTGTGTTTATTTAGTGACACCTTTTAAAATGAAACTAGTTAAGTTTGAAATTTTTTATATATTCTTAAGGAGTAGGTAAATAAGCTTGTTAAAAAGTATTTTCAAAGAGCGAATCTCTTGTGAGACATGTTTTTTGAGACATGAAGCGTTTTACATTAATGAATGCATTCAAATCGAAAAGTAGAATTCTGATCAGAATGAGACCATTTCAAATGGGAGTCAGAGCATTCCAATCGGAAATGTGCACAAATAAGTGCATTCCAATTAAAATGTTTCATGTCTCACAAAAATACCGTCTCACACAAGTTTTTGCATGTTTTCAAATTAACCTGCAACTTTTGTTGAATTCATATGTTTATGTTTAATTACAACTAAGTTTAGTAAATATTTGATTAACTTTATTTGTTATAAAAAATTATAAATTTAATATTATTTTATTAATACAATGATTAATTTTAATAAGAAATAATTAATATTTTTAAAAGTAATCAGATTCGAAAAATGACAAGGTTTCCCATATTTATTGATTATAGGGGGCCCAAATATAAGTCCCCTAACGCTCTAAACCCTAGCAGTCACGTTCCCAACGATTTTAGGGGTGGTTGGAGCTGCTTCCACGAAGATAGGGGCTGCTGCAACTGCTGACGACTTTCTCGCAACTACTATGCCTTATCCCCAGTTGCGTCCTCGACGACCTTATCCAGATACCACCTTTAGACGACCTTCTTTGAGGAGGTACACTCGACGTTCTCCTTGAGGAGGTCGTCTTTGGTGACCTTTTTCGAATACCTGCTCTTCACGACCTGCTCTTTCGACTTGTTGGGAATGACCTCCTTGAGGTGACCAATTGAAGTTGCTCTTAATATGAGTTGTAGTTGATCTCCTTTGGAGACCTCATTTAAAGACCTCCTTCAAGTAGTGGCTCGAATGGACTCCTATCGGCTGTTGATCAACATTTTCTAGCTGCTGCATATTGCTCCTACTTAAGGTCAACTTGAGGTATTGCACCTGCACAGCTCATTTAGAACTGCACAGTACTTTTGAGTTGCGCGTCCTGAGCTGGCCTAGGAGCTTAGACTGGATCCGAACATTAGTCATATCACTAAATTGTTTAGTTTAATCTTCGTAAAATTAAGAGATGTATCAATTATTAAAAGGAACATTTTACATGGAATATTTTTGTGGTGCAGAATTTATAGCATGCAATAAAAAAATATTTGATATTGAATAGTAGTAAAGTTCTAGATGGCCAGACTATTCAAACTTTTAGCTTCGACACCACATGACTTGTATTTTCTCATTGGAGATTTCATCACTCATGACTGTGACACAAATCTCCCATTATTTATGAGCACCAAAATTTCAATACCACTCAAAAAAAATCAAAAATCAAAATAAACTCATCCTTCCATCTTTTTGACTCGGGATTCTTCCACCATTTTCATACTACTCAAACTCAAACACTTCACCTAAAGAAACCATTTTCTTTTTTCCCACGAGCTATCTATTCTGGGTAGATCTCTACATTATTTTCAAAAAAAATGGTGGATTCAATTATCTTGATTCAAACCCTCCTCCTCTGCAACTTCTTCTTGTTATCCCAATCCATAAACTTCACCTTCCATGGCTTCACCGACAACAATATAACACGTGATGGCGATGCTGTAATACAGAAATCTGTAATAAGGCTCACCGATTTTTCCTACAACAAAATCGGCCATGCATTCTATCGAAACCCAATCCCCATGCTCAACACATCTTCCTTCTCCACCAACTTCGTCTTCCAAATCAACACTTCCACCTCCAACGACGGCGGCTACGGCCTCGCTTTCACACTATCTCCGCTTCCACAGTTTCCCGGTGCAGCCGCCGGCCACTACATGGGAGTCTTCAACGAAGACACTAAAAATGTTAACTCTTCAAACCATATTTTCATGGTGGAGTTCGACACAGTAACAGGAATCGACGAGGGAACAGACTCCGACGGGAATCATGTCGGAATCAACATTAATGGAATGAATACAACGTGTCCGAAAGCAATCGAGCCTCAGTTGCAGAAAGGTAAGCCGATACGGGCGTGGATTGACTACGATGGGATCGAGAAACATGTTAATATCACAATCACTGATCGTGGCGATGTTTCTAAGCCAATCAACCCAACATCGTTTTGTGAAAATGTTGATTTGTCGCATGTTCTTGTTGAGAATATGTATGCTGGATTCTCTGCAGCAACGGGAGACAACAAGTCCAGCGCTCATTACATCCTCGGATGGAGTTTCCGCCTCAATGGGACCGCAGATGAACTCGATTTCAATCTGCTCCCAACCGTTCCAGGTATGAAATCATCATCCAAACTGAAAACAGCTCTCATTGCTGCGTCTTCTGTTGTGCTCGTCGTCTCCGTAGCATCGTTGATTGGGATTTTCATCTACCGAAGATCATCAGAGTTCGAAGAGTGGGAGCTTGATTACCCTCATAGATTCCGGTACAGAGATCTCTACAAAGCAACCAAAGGATTCAAAGAGAGCGAAAAAATCGGAGTTGGAGGGTTTGGATCAGTTTACAGAGGCGTGCTACCCTCCACCGGAGTTGAAGTAGCTGTGAAGAAGATCACGTCGAATAACCAGTTACAAGGAATGAGAGAATTCGCCGCAGAAATCGAGAGTTTGGGGAGATTAAGGCACAAGAACTTAGTCCATCTTCAAGGATGGTGCAAGCATAGGAATGATCTCTTACTTGTCTATGACTACATCCCAAATGGGAGCCTTGACTCCCTTCTGTACCGCCCTAGAACGACAAATTCTAGGGCCGTGTTAACTTGGGAGCAGAGATTCAACGTCATAAAAGGCGTTGCATCCGGGCTCCTATACCTACACGAGGAGTGGGAGCAAGTTGTGATCCACCGCGATGTGAAATCGAGCAATGTTTTGATAGACCGCGATATGAGTCCAAGGCTAGGTGATTTCGGGCTAGCAAGATTGTATGATCATGGCAAAAACTCCCACACAACTAAAGTTGTGGGGACAATAGGGTACATTGCCCCGGAATTGACTAGGACAGGGAAGGCCTCAAAAAGCAGTGATGTGTTTGCTTATGGGATCTTGCTTCTTGAGATTGCATGTGGGAGAGCTGCAGTGGTGTATGAAGCTCATAGAAATGTGATATTGGTGGATTGGGTGGTTGAGTGCATGCAAATGGGAAGCATTTTTCATGCAGTTGATGAGAGATTGAGGTCTGTGTATATGGTTGAAGAGATGGAGCTGGTGTTAGGGTTAGGGCTTCTTTGCTCGCATCCGAGGCCGGAGTCGAGGCCGACGATGAGGCAGGTGATGAAGTATTTGAACGGAGATGAAGCTCTGCCGTTGTTTGAGAGGTTGAGCTTGGATGGTTCTAGAAGAGTTGATGAGATTACATCTAGGCTTTTGGCATTAGGGTTGGTTGATAGAGTTTCTAATAGTAGAAGGTCTTACAATTTTAGTTCTGTAGGGGCTATGTCTTCTACTTCTTTTGATTCTGGTAGATGATCAAATTGATCAGGTTAGAAACATGCAACAATCATAGTATACAATTTAATGTTGATTTTCATTACCTTCTAAATTTTATAAAATCATTTATTATTTGTCTTGATTAATGCTTGTCTCCAATTAATTCACCTTATTAGTTTTTAGGAGTACTATCAATTTAAAACCCGAAAGATAGTTTAATTAACGATTTAGAATTAAAAAATTAATTCTCAATTCTTAACTTGAAAGATCACACAAAAAGATCATACAATTCTCAATCCATGATCATTTGAGTCTTGGATTGAGAATTCATCTTTTGGTTCCTGAATCAATAATTAAATTATCTTTTGGGTTCTGAACCGACAATTCATCTAGTTTTAATCATCTCGATCACAATCGAAAGTTACAAGTTCGGAAAATTTTTTGTCCGAAAAATGATTTCACAAGAATTTATTCTAAACATGACTAGATTATATTATTTGCATGTTCAATATATATATATATATAATAAAATAGGTTTGTTTGAGAAAAATAAATAGCACGCGGTACCAATGAATGAATCCATTGATTTAGTGCCGTCCAATTTTGACTATTTCAACGCTTCATAATTCAGAAACCTTCAAACAAAAAATAACGCGATTTATCACATAAATCACAATCACGCAAGTTGAAAATGAATTTCTTGGCAATATTCTTATTTGGTCCATGACGTGGCCCACAATCTTTTAATTATTTTTCCTCTTTCTCTCCAAGAAGTGTGTGTTGACTTTATTATCTTCATTCTTCCACAACCAATAATTTATGAAATTATATAATTTAAGATAGGATTAAATTAGTCTTTAGCCAATCCGTACCCTTTTATATAATATCCATTTATTTCCGAAAGTAAACTAATCTTGATTATGACTACACTAATTCGAGTAAACTTAATTATATTACTTAAAAATAGAAATCTCTAATAATGCGACAAACTCTGTTAATAACTAATTAGTCGCTATTAGAGGTGTATTTGCATAACTCAATTTGGTTAAAAACTAATTCGAAACACCTAAACTGTTAGCTAAGAATTCTTCAAATATTCAAACCTCATAAAAAATTACAAAACAAACTGAACCAAACCATATGTTTATAATCATAAACTGTCGGAGATGAATGCTTTATAAAATGTGATTCATAATCACAAACCATATATTTATAATCAGAATTCAACACTTACTAATAAAAATTAGAAAATACAAAATAAAAATAATAAAAATATTGGGTTCAATCGGTTCAATTTTGATTCAACCCAAAAACTAATAAAGATCGAACCAAACCTAAATTTGTTCAAGGTTATTAAATCAAATTGAAACTCAACTCTATTCATACTGAACCGAATCTACCAAAAATATTCGATTTGATTCGATTTTTAATCAAGGGTTCAATTATTCTCTCCCGTAGTGATTATAGCGTAGGTCACAATAAGGTTTTCTAAATCTAATTATGAATTACATTATACTAAATAGTTATTATCAATTATCAAAGTATAGATACGATTTTGGGTCACCTCATCACTAGTTCATATGTGAATGCAATTCTAAAAAAATCACTAATAATCGTCAAACTTGAACGACCCATTTACATATTAATATTAAAAAAATAATTTAAAAGAATTTGGGTAGGTTTATCGGGTCGGGTCCTGTGGAAGAAGTAATCTCAACTCTCACGGAAAATCATAGCTTGACCCGACTTGGTTATTTGCTTAGAATTTTCCGAAGAAAATCAATAAAATAATAAAAGGAATTAAAAGACAAGAAATTATTGTGGATGTGATTTCTATGAAAGAAGGTTACCAAAAATATCCCAGGTCTGAATCTCTCCATAAAAACAAAAAAAAAATAATTGGTCCTGGAAAGTTGCTGACCTGATTAAATAATGATTAGATTAATTAAGGCTAACTAATGTAGCTTAAATTAATTAATAGCCATGAACTAGGATGCCCAGTGGTCAATATAGTCAGGGACAGAACCAAAAATTGAGTATTTATCGTATTTAAATTGGGTATTTTACTGCATCAAAAAATATTATCTATATATTACAATACAATTAAAATTTAAAAAATTTGTTTGCCTTAGAAAAAAATCTTATTGATAATGTACACCAAATAAAAGAGATAACAGAGAGAATGAAGAAGAGACAGAGAACGTTTTTTTTTTTCTTCAAACGTCTCTTTGCAAATTAAAGATTCAAATATATTTAAGATATCCTATCAACAAAAAAGTTTAAGTAATGTACAATAAATAAATATGTTTATAATTAAGAACTATTTTTAAGATTTAGTTCATCGTGAGTTGGAGAAATAAATCCATATTTTAACTTACTTAATCATGCACACACGTGGCTATAACCGTAGGTTTAGGACCAACGGGAAGATTTTGTAATAATTAATTACAAGATAACTATTTAAAATTAACCTCCCACTTATTGGAAAAACCAGTTCACGATAAAATTGATTTTAATTATTAATTCTCTGATTAAATGCTTCTTGAACAGTACGTAATAATATTTATTATGATTTAATATGTTACATTTTTTATTTAAATAATATTATTCCCTCACCAGTCCCCACAAACACGCTCTCTCTCTCTCCCTCTTTACTTGAAAAAGTAAACTGGATATACAAAGTTCCTACTACACAATATTAGTTTACTATTCTCGAATAAAATAGTGGTAATTTCTAGTTTTAAGTTTTAACTAATAAAATCCCATCGCTATTCAATGCGGTAACTAACGAAAGTGATGCAATCCCTCAGATTTGGATGCCTTTATTTTAATCCCACTTCCATTCCCACCCGCGTTGACATTCAACTCTCGACTTTTCTACTCCCATTATTTTCCACCACTTCCTTTTTTTTCCAACTCCCATTCACTCTAAAATTAAAATAATACTATATCAGAAATCTTCCTTAATTTAACAGAATTCTTGCAGCTTCACTTCATCTCCAAATGTCTACCTTCAATTCCTTAATCCAAATCCTCACTCTCTGCAACTTTTTCTTCACATCCCAATCCACAAACTTCACCTTCCATGGCTTCAACGGCACGACTCTCGATCTCGCCGGAGCAACCGTGTTGAAACCAACTGGTGCGTTGAGGCTCACCAACACCTCAAAATTTGTGATGGGTAACGCATTTTACCCAACTCAGATCCAGATATATAACGCCACCTTCAACTCCTCCTTCTCCACATACTTCGTGTTCCAAATCAACCCTTCCCCAGCCTCGGACCGCGGCGGCTACGGCCTGGCCTTCACTCTCTCGCCGTCGCCTGACTTTCCCGGCGCAGCCCCCGGGCAGTACATGGGAGTCTTCAACGAGTCCAGCAATGGCAGCCCTTCAAACCACGTGTTCATGGTGGAATTCGACACGGTGAATGGCTTCAACAAGAGCTCAGATTCCGTTGGGAATCATGTCGGGATCAACCTTAATGGTATGGACTCCATTCATGCTAAGCCGGCCGCCTACTTTCTAGATGGTTCCAAGGGGAAGGAGGAGGAGCTTTACTTGACAAAAGATGGCCAGATTCAAGCATGGATTGACTACGATGGAATGAGCAAACGAGTTAATATTACAGTAGCTCCTTTGACAGTTGCTAATAAACCTAGTAGGCCTCTGCTGTCTGAAATTCTCGATGATATGAATGATGTTCTGTTGGAGAGTATGTATGCCGGATTCTCCGCTGCGACGGGGGAGGAATCGAGCTCTCATTACATCCTCGGATGGAGTTTCCGCCTCAACGGAATCGCTGATCGCCTCGATCCATCTCTACTCCCTGCAGTGCCAGTTACAAACTCATCATCTCCAAATAGATTGAGAACAGTTCTCATCTCTACATTTTCCGTAGTTCTGTTCTTGCTGGTTGCATCATTGCTCGGCCTTTTGCTTTATCGAAGAGCGATGAGGTTCGAGGTTTTAGAGGATTGGGAGCTCGATGCACCTCATAGATTCCGGTATAAAGATCTCCACAAAGCAACCAAGGGTTTCAGAGAGAGTGAAAAAATCGGAGTAGGTGGATTCGGAGCTGTTTACAGAGGCATCTTGCCATCCACAGGAGCTGAAGTTGCTGTGAAGAAGATCATGTCGAACAACCCTTTACAAGGAATGAGAGAATTCGCAGCAGAGATCGAGAGTTTGGGGAGATTAAGGCAGAAAAACTTGGTCCATCTCCAAGGTTGGTGCAAAAAGAAAAACGAGCTTCTCCTAGTCTACGACTATGTCCCAAATGGCAGCCTTGATTCTCTTCTCTACACTTCCAAAGATGGATTTTCTCTAACTTGGGAGCAGAGGTTCAACATAATCAAAGGCGTGGCATCCGGTTTGCTCTACCTACACGAGGAATGGGAGCAAGTCGTGATCCATAGAGATGTGAAGTCAAGCAATGTTTTGATAGACCGTGACATGAATCCGAAACTAGGTGATTTCGGGCTAGCTAGGTTGTATGATCATGGCAAGAACTCCCACACGACGAACGTTGTCGGGACAATAGGGTACATTGCACCGGAACTCACTAGAACAGGGAAGGCCTCAACTAGCACTGATGTTTTTGCTTATGGGATTCTTCTTCTTGAGCTGGCATGTGGGAGGAAGCCTGTCGTGTACGAACCCGATCGTAACGTGATATTGGTAGATTGGGTGTCTGAATGTCTACAGATGGGGAACATGTTTGATGTGGTTGACCCCAAACTGAACTCTGTGTATGCAGTTGAAGAGATGGAGCTGGTGTTGGGATTAGGGCTCCTCTGCTCGCACCCGAAGGCGGAGTCGAGGCCGACGATGAGGCAGGTGGTGAAGTATTTGAATGGGGATGAGGGTCTGCCATTGTTTGAGAGGTTGAGCTCTGCTGGTTCAAGAAGAGTTGATGAAGTTACATCAAGATTGTTGGCATTGGGGTTGACTGATAGAACTAGTATCACTACTTCGACTATCTCTCATCATTATTCAAGTTCTATTGGTGCAGTTTCTGCCAATTCTTTTGGCTCTGGTAGGTGAAGATTAATTTGTCATATCAGAAAATTCTGATACATTTTTTTCAATGTGTTGTGTATAGTTTATTTGAATTGGATACAATTGAAGAATGAATGATTTTAGGTGGGAGTCATTTTAGCATATATATATACCTAACTTGAGTTTTTTAATGAAATCTTGTTACAATCAATTCAATGTGATGTGCTAGATTTTGCAAATGAATATCAAAATTAGCTCGGACCCATGACATATTCAACACAGACAAGATGCTTATATTACTTTGCGGCCCGAGTTTGGGATGAGATGCTTGTTTTATGCATTCAAATGTATGTTGATATTGTTTGCTTATTTCATGAATACAAGGGCAAAATCATATCATTAATTCAAAAAAAATGTGGTTTCATTTAGGATAGCCTTGATCATCACTTTCTTGCAATTATACTACTACTATAAATTAATGAGATGATGGATCACAAAAAATAAATGTTAAGAAGATCAATGTAATTATGTAAATTTAATTTTATTGCATTTTCTGTTTATATTTTTTTTAATTTTGAAATATTTATCATTTCAATAATAAATAACCGTGCTACAAAAACATATAGTTTGTGATTCAAATAGTTTGCAACGAAAGTATTCATCTTAAGTTAGGAGCCAGATATGTAGAAAATAGAAAATATTATTATATTGAATTTCTTGAAGTCTTATGTACTCCCTCCACTCCATTTGATTTCGGCACAGTAATTAATATTTGTGAGTGTAGTAAAATTAATATTTTATTCATGTGATAAGATTTTTTTTTTCATTTTAAAAAAAAGGGATTAATCATGTGAAACAAACGAAAACGAAAAAATGAACTAATTTGGCAGGATGGAGAGTACAAAATAGGAAAAAGTACTCCCTCCGTCCCGGTTTATTAGACCTTTTTCTTTTCGGCACGAAAATTAAGAATTGTGAGAGTAGAATGAGTTAGTGGAATGAATATTTTATTGTTGAGTGTGAAAAATTTGCCATTTTTGGAAAGGGACCAATTTAATTGGGACGCCCGATTTGACAAGAGGGCTTATTCTACTGTGACGGAGGGAGAACTAAAGAAAAATGATACCAATGGCTCATCTCTTTCTTGCAAAGGTTTAAATTCATTTATATTTAAGACTAAATATAATTTTTTTTTTTTAAATGCATCAATTTAAAATTTACACTAACTATATATCTCAATTGAAGCCCAACTTATAATCTATTAAATACAAACAAAATGCTTAATTCACCACGTGCATTTCGAATTGAAAGTTGGGATTTTTAAAGTTATTAGTAATTTTTTACCAAATGTTTCCTCTTTTAAATTACGTATACCATTCATGAAGGGCTGGCACGATAATCCATTCGTCACTACTCCCTCCGTCCCACTCTATTAGTCCCATTTGCCTTTTTTGTCCGTCCCACCCTATTAGTCTCATTTCCTAAAATAGCAAACTTTTTCACACTCATCAATAAAATATTAATTTCACTCCACTCACAAACATTTACTTGCATTGGTTTGTGTGTCCCTTCCTATGGGACTAATAGGAAGGGACAGAGGTAGTATTAAATTTAACAGAAGTATTTGGCATCAATCATTTAATTTAACTGACTGCTAAGCTAAAACTAAATATATACTCGTAGCCAAAAATTGTTCTAAAACTTAATATTTTTGTCATTTGTCAGTTATTACTTCCTCCGTCCCACCTCAATTGTCCAACTTTCCTTTTTCGTCCGTCCCACCTCAATTATCTCATTACTTAAAAAGACAATTTTTTCACACTCAACAATAAAATATTAATTTCACTCAACTTACTTTACACTCACACTCCTTGGTTATTGTGCCCGGTCAACTCGGGACAATTCAGCCGGGACAGAGGGAGTAATTCTCTATATAAATTAATAGAGTATTCTAATTTAAGAGAAAATTAAGATATAAATTAATCCGGATGTAGGTACAATAATGTTGGAAAATTGACAAGACATATATAATTATACGTACGTGATAGCGACAATTGATCTTTTAACTTTATAATCATCCTCGCTGCTGCTCCTCTTTGTCTCTCTCACTCTATGAAAAAAAATTCCTACATTACTAATGAATAAATATATATATCATAAAGACTGAAATATACACTAATTAATAACTTTAAATCAAATCCTAGTAATCGAAAACAGGTGATATTAGTTTAGAATAAATCCTAGCTACGAACTTGAAATAATTAAACCCAAAAATAGAAACTTGTCTCATTATGGTTAAAGATATCCCGCATGATTCTTCACATTCTATATCGCCAACTAAACAAATAATTAATGGCAAACTCTCACATGAGACGGTCTTACCATTTTTATTGTAATATGAAATTAATAATATATTTTAGTTTATTGAAATGATATATTTATTAATTGTAAACAATATATTTTTTTGTTGCAAATAATGTAATTTTTAACAGTTAAAAAAAATAATGTATTGAAAAATAAAATGATGTATTAAGGTCCGTCTCACAATAAAAAATGATGAGACCGTCCCTCAGGAGACCAATCATAATTAAAACATGGTCACTTCCTATCTTAATATATAGAGTTGGTCTCCTGAGAGACGGTCTCGCCATTTTTTATTGTGAGACGAACTTTAATACATCATTTCAATAAGTTAAATACATCATTTTATTTTTAAAAATTACATTATTTGCAACAAAGAAATACATCATATGCAATAAAGAAACAAATCATTTCATTAAATTCGTCTCACAATAAAAATAATGAGACTGTCTCATTTGAGAATTTGCCTAATATATAAAATTTATAATTTTAAAAAACAAAAAAGCTTACAATTATTGTTATTTCCCCTAACCAAATTTAGTCTAGTTTAGAATAGAGTAATCAATCTCAAACAATATTTTACAACTATACACGTTGAAAAAAAAAATTAAATAAATAAAATAAATAGTGGTCCGAATTTCTTCTTGTAATAAAACCTTGGGAATTGAATTTATGGTAAAATAATGCATAGCAACAACCCATCCTCACAAGTTCAGCACAATGAATGAAATTAACAAGCAATATATGTTTTTACTTTGGCGGCGAGTCGAGCTCCGCCGCACCGTACTCCGGCGAGCAAAAGCGACGTCGTATGCTCTGAAAGCAGAAGATGCAGACCAAAAAAGCAGCCAAAAGCGAGATCATTACGAGCATCGTCACTCTTCCATTATCAGCAAAGTCGCTACTCTCCTTTGACGACACCACAGATTTCTCTGGAGACAAACTCATGCGCGCTTTCTGTGTAATTTCCTCTCTCTCTCCCTCTCCCTCTCCCTCTCCCTCTCCCTCTCCCTCTATCTATATATACATACATACATACATACATATAATATATACATAAAACTTGCAGCACATTGGTCCTCTCTTTTTGTCTTACATGCATGTATGAAACAATTACATACATATATATATATATATATATTATCAACTGTGTAATAATAATAATATCCACATAAACCAGCTGCAAGGCCTGTCACGTTATATAGGATAATTTTAAAAAATAGAAAACATAAATTTGAAAATATGAAAATGAAAGCGGTTTAGAGTCGTGATGGCTGAAAACGAAGATAGAAACAGATGTTTGCGGTAAAGTTGCACATGTGAACCTAATTTTTACAGCATTTGGATTCCGAGAATGACAGCTGAATTAAGTTAAAACTCGGCCAATCAACAGACCATATCGTATTTCGTATTCATTTTCCTCAATTTAGGATCTGATATTTATAAAGTTCTAGATTGAGAATTTTATAATTTTTGAGTCTCTGATTTCAAAACTTTTTGAATCTTTCAAAATCTGAATTCATGAACGTAGATAATTTGAAACATCAAATTGTTAGAATAAAACAAAAAAAGTGATGGAGAAATAAGATCAAGTTGAATGGAACCTTTGGACAAGCACTACTCCTTGCAATAATATTTAAACATTATCCGGCTTATCGAGCTCAGCCCAATAAATTATATTTACCTTCATCTCATAATTTAATTTTACTATTTTTACCAATTCTTTTGGCTTAGGTAGGTGAAGGTTAATTTATCATATCAGAAAATTTTGATATATTTCTTCAATGTGTAGTAGTGTATAGTTCATTGGAATTGGATAGATTTGAAGAATGAATGATATTTGGATGGAGTCGTATGTATTAGCATATATAACTAAATTATGTTTACAAATGGAATCTTGTTACAATCAATTCAATGTGACTTGCTTGATTTCCCATAGCCAAATCTAGCTTTAAACTAGAGCAATCAATCTCAAACAATATTTTACAATTATACACGTAAAAAAAAGAAAAAAGATAGTGGTCCGATTTTGTCCTTGTAATAAAACCTTTGGAATTGAATTTATTGTAAAATAATGCATAGCATAGAATCAATTAACCCAACCACACAAACTCAGCACAATGAAATGAAGAAGCAAAATGATTACTTTGGCGGCGAGTCGAGCTCCGCCGCAAGCGAGCAAAAGCGTCGTCGTATGCGGCGAAAGCAGAAGATGCAGACCAAAAAAGCAGCAAAAAGCGAGATCAGTACGACCATGGTCACTCTTCCATTATCAGCAAAGTCGCTACTCTCCTTTGACGACTGCACACATCTCTCTGGAGCGGGCGATGACAAACTCATGCGCGCTTTCTGCGTAATTTCCTTTCTCTACTCTCTCTCCTTAATTTCTCTCTCTCTCTATATATATATATATAGACTCATACATTCATATATATCTACAAATACATATACTTGAAGCAAATTGGTACAATCTGTTTTGTCTTACATATAATCAAACTTATATATATATATATATATATATTATCAACTGTGTTATAATAATAATATCCACTTAAACCAAGGACAGTCAGGTCGATTTATTGATAGGATAATTTAAAATAGAAAACCGCATCATATAAATTTTATACTTCCTCCGTCCCGCAGTCTCATTTCTCACTTTTGTTTGTCCCGTAAAATAATCATATTTTCCTGAAGTGACAAACTTTTTTTCGGGAGAAATGAGACTACTCCTGCGGAACGGAGGAGTAGTATATATGAATGTTGGGATCCGGCTCTTTTTTTTTCTTTAAACACAAAAATGCACTATTAAACTCGCTCACCCAAAAAAATCTTAAATCCACGATCTCTTAATTATAATAAGATATTTTCATCACTGCGTCTTACACAACCATCTCGTAAGATAATGTGGAACGTCAAATTGTAGAAGACAACAAAAGAGTGATGGAGAAATAAGAATATTCAAGTTGAATGGAACCTTCGGAAAAGCACTCCTTGCAATAATATATTGAACATTATCTGGCTTATTGAGCTCAGCCCAATAAATTATACTTACCTTGATCTCATAATTTAATTTTAATATTTTCATTACAAGTGTGGCAATATATTAATTAAGTTGATGAAATCATTTAGTAATAGCTTGCACCGGTTGCTTTTCCCTTTTATTTACGGTTTAGGTCGAGTTGATGCTGCTAACAAATAAATAACTATCATATTCTTCATTAATATTTACTTCTTATCATACTATATATATAAATTGATCATAATCATACTCAAAAGGTGTTTCTAATGAAACAGGTGCAATTGTACATCATTCTAAATAAATGGGCACTACACTTCGAGGCCCACTAAGCCTAATGCCCGTTGAGCTTAACATAATAATATTCAAGAGATCATAAAATCGAGATTCCGAAAATATTTGAGTGTAAAAGTTTAAATAAATATATTTTTGTTAAAAAAAATTATTAGATATTGTTTTAGAAATCGCAATACGCGGCCCTTAAAAATTATAAATCGGTTCCATAATGTGTTTTCATGTTTTTCAGCACTTAAAAGACCTGTTAGTAAGCCTAGACTAGGGATGTCAATTTAGCCCGGGACCGACGGGTTGGCCCGAATAACCCGAGATAAATACTGGGTGTTGAGGTTGATATTGTGAAAGCGGAAGAGGCCCGTTGAAAAATGGTCCATTCGATATTTGGGCTGGGTCTCTGGATTTAGAGGCCCATTATGATAGGTCGAACGTTACGGTTCGAGCCATGAAGAGTTTGAACCATTGGTTGACATTAAAAGCATGTTTAATTAGGGAAAGAACGGATCTTTTTTATCGTAAAACGGAATAAATCAGCAATAAAGCTCGGCGAGAATCACGGAATTCAAGAAGGAAGCGTTATCCGCAATGGGTATATATATTTCTGGGAAAACATAATTTGAGGAGGGATAGCAAAAACAAGAACAAACATATTGCAAAGTCACAGCTCGGCATAGCTGGATTCAATCTTAACTTACCTCGTTTCATTTTCCGTTTATTAAGTTCCATTTTATTTCCTATATCTGTTCAATATTGCCATAAATAATATTCCCGCCTGTCATTTTAGCACTTGTTTATTTTTCTTATCAAATCAATCGTTCTTGGGCTCCTATTCCAACACAAAAACACCCACAACACTGGGTTAGGGTTGAAAATCTCTTAACCGATAAGAAATTGGGCTAAATGGTCCGAGTTAAACGGGTTGGACCCGCCGGGCCACGGGTTGGCCCGACGGGCTACACCATTTTCTTTAATATAATTATTATATCAAATATTGTAAAAAATAAATATTAACTATTTTATACTAGACTTATTTTATATTTAGATGAAAGTGTTTAAGTACATTTTATGTCACACAAATGATATACCTATATTTTTACTACTAAAAAATATTATTTTAAATAAACAATTTAATAGAATATTTATGAAACTATTGATTTCTAAAATATTAATTATTATTTTAAATAAATTTAATTTCTATAGTTATTTAGATTCACAAATTTATAAAATTATCAGTAAAACTGTAATATCTTATTAAATAAATACTTGTTATAGTTTACCTTATATCATAGCAAATTATTTAAGATAATTGTGAGACCTCATCAAATTTTTATGATATATAATAAATTATTATTATTATAATATATATATATATATATATATATTGAAATATGATATATCATGCAATATTCTTTTGTAGTATATTTAATTAATTTATTTAATATGATATTATTGAAGTTGTATAATCAAATAATATGATTATTTAATTTATCTTATGTCTTAATATACAAAATTTTATATTAGTACTAAATTATAAAAGTAATTATATACATATATATATATATAATTTTTTTATTAATATAATAAAAAATATTTAAGATTAATAAAAAATAAAAATAAAAAATCGTAATTTTGTCAGCCTGACGGGCTAGCCCGAAAACTGAAGGGTTAGGGTTAGGGTTGAGAATTTCCAACCCGACAAAAGTTGCGGCCCGTTTAGCCCGGACTGATTAACTCGCAAACCGATAGAGTTGGCCCGAAACCCGGCGAATTGGCCCGTTTGACATCCCTAGCCTAGACACTCGATTTTATAGTTTTTTTATAAAAATAAAAAATTAAATTTATATAGTTCCGTTTATTTGAAATGTTAAAAGTAAAAATAAATTTATCTACACTGTCTAGGTACTAGGTTCCATCTTAGTGCCCAATCAACGGTCACAAATTTAGAGATACTACTCAATTGTATTAATTCATTAATGCCATTAAAAAAATTACTTTTATTATCACAAAAATATCCAGCAGGAAGAAGAAAAAAAACTATTTTGTACAGTGAAATTGACCTAATTTATTTTAACTCGAACATTTTGTTTCTCTAAATCATAAAGAGGAAATGCCCTCATTAATTCATAAATTTGTGAATTAAATTCCAAAGACTAATTCTTTTTTTGGAAATGAAAATCGTAAACCAAGAAAATAAATTAATAGGAAAGACTATGTAAGAGAATGAGGCTTATAAGCAGCAGTTGATATTGTCTTTGAAAAACAAAAAATAAATAAATATGTAATTATTATACCTTCATATCGAATCATCTAGAATTATCTATGAGTATATTAGTGGCTGTGTAGTTTTTGCATTTTGAATTTAATTACAATTCAAATATGAGAAAAATCAGCATTACACTTAGACATGAGATATTTTCAAAGCACGTGAATTTTTCAATTTTCTCATATTTAATATTATTCAATTCAGATAAAAAAATATTATATTTAATTACCTTCCAATTTCCTAGAGCATTCTCTATAGTTTAAAGCCACATATTCTTCTCCAATATCTTATCCCACAAATCACCAACATAGTACGAAACAAATTTCCAAATAATTCTTTCAAAGACTGGTTGTTTTCAATTACGTACGTACAAATTATCCAATGTTTTTGTTTAGGGTTGTAATTTTCACATTTGTCCCTTTATTTTAGGGTTAAATAAATAAATAAATCATGAATTAAAAATGGCAAAAATAATCTCAAAAGCAGCCACATATCGTTGCGTTTCCACTCGAAGCTTCGCTCTGTTTCATAAAAACCAAAAAAACACTTAAGACTTTTGCTGCCATCAATCACAACCAGAAATATTCTTTCACGACTTCATTCCTCATGGGTCATTTTTTATTCTATATATATTGTTCATTATTTAATCAGTTCGTATTAGTTGGACTGTTTAATAGACTGATTAAGGTGGATTACACCCATTAATCGAATATTAGGAGTGATTATACATCAAGCAGCAGGTTCGTGAACTACTCTCTCCATCTCAGTTTAATTATTCTATTTTTCTTTTTTGTTTGTTTCATTTCATTAATCGCATTTCAAAATATAGTAGTAATTTTTTCACACTTATTTGTAAAATATCAATTTCATTCAATTCATTATATACTCACAATCCTTGGTTATTGTGTCAGGTCAAACCGAACCGACAAGGATCCTCTGCTGTGTTTAAATAAGAGCACCATATGTTGTGCAGGTTTTTACTTTTTACCACACATTTTCACACTAATTACTAGCATTACACTTAGAACTAAAAATCTTGCATGCAATACGAAAATTATGACACAAATCTGACATGAATTGCATTTCTAATCGAGTTGAGTCGAGCTTGGCAAACTTGTCACCAATTCGGCTCATCATGACTCGGTTGAATATACCCTCAAATTTTGTAAATGAGTCAAAGTAATCGACCTCAGTCCACGCGTGTAGGCCCGCCAAATTTCATCCTCATTAAATAGAAAACAGAAGCGATCACAGTCGATCAAAACTGGAGAAATCTTATATTAGTTCAATCAATAATCAGCAAAAGCTGAAATCTCAATTATTCCACAACTAAGATTTCTCCAACAGTAAACAATTATGGCTCTTCCGCCTCCTCTAACCCAGGCCTACCAGCTTACCTCCCCCGCCGTGCCGGACTGGATCAACAAAGGCGACAACGCATGGCAGATGACGGCGGCCACGCTCGTCGGCCTCCAATCCATGCCCGGCCTCGTCATCCTCTACGCCAGCATCGTTAAGAAGAAGTGGGCCGTCAACTCCGCCTTCATGGCCCTCTACGCCTTCGCCGCCGTCTTAATCTGCTGGGTCCTCGTCGGCTTCCGCCTCGCCTTCGGCGAGGAGCTCCTCCCTTTCTGGGGAAAAGGCGCCGTCTCCCTCGACCAAAAGTATGACGAACCACCACTATTATTTATCAGAACCCATCATTTTAAACTTATCAAATTTATATTTTCTTTAATTTTGTATAGGTATTTAATTCAACGCGCCGCCGTGCGTGAGAGCGAGCACCTCTACGCAGACGGCCGAGTCGAGACGGCCATGAACCAGCCCTATTTTCCGATGGCAACGCTAGTGTATTTCCAGTTCACTTTCGCCGCAATCACGACGATTTTACTCGCGGGGTCGGTTTTGGGGAGGATGAACATCAAAGCGTGGATGGCGTTCGTGCCGCTGTGGCTCGTCTTCTGCTACACCGTCGGCACCTTCAGCCTATGGGGCGGCGGCTTCCTCTTCCACTGGGGCGTCATTGACTACTCCGGCGGCTACGTCATCCACCTCGCCTCCGGAATTTCCGGCTTCACTGCTGCTTATTGGGTACAATTTATTTTTTCTTTAAAAAAATTAAAGCTTGAAAATAATATTTATCATATAATTTTACAGGTCGGACCAAGGTTGAAGGCAGATCGGGAGAGATACGTGCCGAATAATATACTACTGATGCTCGCCGGAGCCGGGCTACTGTGGATGGGGTGGTCCGGGTTCAACGGCGGAGCTCCGTACGCGGCGAATATAGTCTCGTCGGTGGCGATTCTGAACACGAACATCTCGGCGGCGACGAGCCTCCTGGTTTGGACATCGCTCGATGTTTTCTATTTCGGGAAACCGTCGGTGATCGGAGCTGTTCAGGGGATGATTACTGGCCTAGCCTGCATTACTCCCGGCGCAGGTATTTTCCGACAACCTATATTTAAAATAATATTGTAAGATTTAAGAATAACTGATTGTGATTTCAAATAATATCTTATCTTATGCTTGATTAGGTCATGTGTAACACAAGATAGTAACATATACTGGTAATTAAATAAAGTGATTGGAAATTTGGTGTTAAATTCTGAAAAGTCAAATATGAATGATTTTGAATAGGGGTGGTGCAATCGTGGGCGGCTATTGTGTATGGAATGCTTTCTGGTTGTATACCTTGGTATTCAATGATGATTCTTCACAAAAAGTCTACTTTGCTTCAAAAGGTATGATTTTTATTACTTTCATCACATCCAGCTTTCATTGTTCTTGTTAATTCAAGATAATCTCCATTTCAAACAGGTTGATGATACCTTAGCAGTCTTCTACACCCACGCTGTCGCCGGAATCCTCGGCGGCCTCCTAACCGGGCTGTTCGCCCACCCCACCCTCTGCAATATGATCCTCCCGGTGAAGGGCACAAAGGGCGCATTCTACGGCGGCGGAGTTCTATTCGGCAAGCAATTAGTTGCAGCACTGTTTATCATCGGCTGGAACTTCATAGCCACGACAGTGATTCTTTTGTTGATAAGATTAGTAATCCCGCTACGGATGCCGGAGGAGCATCTCATGATCGGAGACGATGCTGTCCACGGGGAGGAAGCTTACGCCCTGTGGGGCGACGGCGAGAAATACGACTCTGCGAAACACGGCTGGCACAACCCGGAGGAGATGGTGCCGACCGGCCATTTCAATGGAGCCAGGGGAGTCACTATTGATTTATGAGTGAATTTTTGTTTCATTGTGAGTGTTGATTATTCGTGTCAATATTTGTTTCTATTCTTAGATATCATTTGTTGTATTGTGTATAAACTACTGGGTTTTTTTATGCCCACCCTTAGTTTTTTGCCTCCATTTAAAAAATGGGGCGTAGATAAAAAGTTGTTAAATATCGGACCTGAAAGTATACCATTATATAATAGTAAATGACGTCTCTTATTACAAACCGGTTTTTGTAGGGTTAGAAATGAGACCTTTACAAAAGTACTATGCTAAATGGGTAAATTTGTGGTAATAATTAATATACGAGTGTGGCTACAAAATCCTTACACCAAAGTTTTTCCAGCAACATTGGCAAATCCAAACTGGACAATGGATCATAGCAAACGTAGAATGCACATGATGTAATGATAATCCAAGATTCACAATCCAAAAACGGATTAACCGAAGTGTTCCCAGTTCTGTGTAACTGTGGTAGATGGCATGGAGAAAGGATTAGAAGGATGATGCATGTAGGAAGAGCCATCTTGATACGGGCCCGGGGCTGGTGCAGGTGCTGGGGCAGGCGGTGGAACGGGGTAAGGGGTAAAATATGACATTTGGGAAGGGTCATAATACTGGTAAGGGTGATGGAAAGCAGGGGTTAAATATGGCACTGGGTAAGCAGCAGGATACGGGTATCCTGTGAAGTTAGAAGATGGATGAGTTGACTGCGGAAAATGAGGAACAGCGGAATAGGTAGGTTGTGGCAAGTTGGAAGGCGTATGATATGGTTCCGGGTAAGTTGAAGATGGAATGACAGGACCGGCAGAAGATGGCTGTGGAGAGGGGGCAAGGGAAGATGATGGTAGCACGGGTGGGGCTGGTGATGGCGATGACGATGTCACAACATGTGGGGGCAACGATGGCAAAGGTTCACTAGGCCGCCAATCAGATGCTGCAGACACATTTTTTGAAGTACTGCTGGAAGAATTCGAGTTTCTTGACTTCAGGGTGTCCAGTGTCTCCACAATCATCTGAATCCGACGTACCTGAACACCAACGCGTTGAAGTCAACAGAACGACGAAACTTTAATACCAAACGATGAAGAGTGGCTTTCCAGAAAATGTAATCAAAGCTACACTGTTACTTATAACTGAACCAGGGGCAAAGGAACTGACCTCAGTCTTCCTCCGAAGTCTCCCTTCTCCTTCAGCTTCAATGCCATCCAACTTAAGCAACTGCCTCATAAGCATCTCAGTTAGATAAACAATTTCCTTATTGTCAAACTGTCTCCCACTGTCTATAACAGCTTGCAGGGCAGAAACCTAGAATAGGATGATGAAGGATGTTTCAGACAATGGACAGACCAGAATATAGCCAAAGATGAATATGAACGAACTAAATGAAAAGGTGAAATAAAGGAAAGAGATCAAATTAACCTGCTGCTCAAGCTTGTCGACCTCTTCCCTGACTGCGGCAACAGCATCCTCCCCTTTTGAAACCACAGGAGTTTCCGGAACTTCTTCAGGGACTTGCTGCCCACATGGCATATCCTCCACAAGTAACACCTCAGAATTGTTTTGTACACCAGCTATTTGAAGACTTTCATCATCTTGTTTTTCTATTCCTCCGAAGAAGAGTTTGCATGTTTCAGGCTTCAAACCAAGGCTTTGAGAAATAATAGATTTGAGATAACCTGAAAACCGGATTCAACCAAAATAACTTGCTGAGTGTACATTGGATCTAACAAATAATAAAAGAATCATCACCACAAATTTGGATTACTCAACACCCCACACCATTTCTGTTTCATAACAAGCAGACATTAGTAAACATTACAACATTCTTCGTGTAAATAGCTAAATGGCAAAAAAGATCAGGTATGGTTTAAATAAGTTGAACTTACGAAACCAAATAGAAAGTGACTACTCAAAAACATAATCTTTTCATCAATGATGTAAAAGAAAGCAAACAAATCACATTCAATAATGAAAAATAGTTAGCAAAGATAGACTACGATCCCAAGGCATTTTTTACTTTCATAGATAAGCCTGATTTCACCTAACGTAGTTTATGAGTGATATATAGATTGGTTTATCTAAATCCCACATTCAATAGTACATTGAATTTATCAGGCCTAATTCTATTCCTAAAAGCACACTAGGCATAAAAGGGATAGCAAGATCAAATTTTATCCCATCAAATAAAAGGGAAACAGAATCTGCAAGTCTGAAACACAGTATTGATTCCACCCTATACCAGATACAAATACTAAACTTAACGAATTCACTAAGTGCGAATTATCATTAGCTAATATATTCGTGATAAATTCGGATGCCCTACTTACTGAAGTTCGTCTACCTAGCAATAGAAAGCAATCCAAAACAATTCCAAGAATCCCCACCAAAAAAATAAAAATAAAACTCCATCGATTAAGGAAATGAAAAACAGATTCATAACAGAATATCACCAAATTATGCGATGAAACTTACAAAAACACGAAATAAACAACTAATTTGATCGATGAAGAAAAAATCTAAATTATTGGATACAACGCAAAAAATGAAGCGAAATCCACAATTCATAATGCCTGATATAATTTTAAAAAAATATAGAAAATTCATTACCAAAACTCGAGTTCGACGGCACGCCAACTTCATATTGGTTGTGCCCATGAGTAACCCTTATGCTGACATTAGCGGGCCCGTGGCCGGGAATCAAGCCCAGCCCCATCACTCCACTCCTCCTGCAGCTCTCCGGGCTTGGATTCAAACTCTTCATCGCCGAAATCTGAGGAGAATTTCGCGACGAATCGTTTGCGCGATGAAATTGAGTTTTTGTGGGGGTAGGGTACGGACGGAGGGTTGGTTGACTTTCGCCATCAACAGTAATATTTTAATAGGACGGACTTTGAGAGCCCTACCGCGCTCTCTACCGTTACAATTACGCAATTCCCTACAGTTCTTGGGTAAAATCGTGTTGCCCACTTTGTTTTATAAGAAATTGAGTTTTCAGCCCAGTGTGAATTCTGCCCGAAGGAATAAGTTTACTTGGGCTGAGGCTCCGATTAAAACCCACGCTAAACGGGCAGGCCTTGACCCATTGGGCTTTTATATTGTCCAAGTAAAAAAAAAAAAAAAAAAAGCTCAATCTACACATTATTACATTATAATGTTGTTTATTGATAGAGACTATATGTAAGAGATTTCTAAGAGAAATTAATAGCATTAGAGACTATGTGTAAGAGACTACACTTTTTTACTAATTTTTTTCTAATACCAATGTCATCATTTAAACTCATACACTCGATGTTCCATCAAAAGCTAAAATATATTCCTATGTTTTAACTTTAGGACACATTCTTGTTTGTTACTTAAATTCTTTTATCTCTTTCATTGACTTTTATTTAATTGAATTACAATTTCAAGTTAGAGTAGAGTTTCACCTACTTAAAATTAAAGGGCATGATCAAACTACGCCATTTTTAATAATTTATTATAAACTAAAGAAAATGACAGTAGTGTTCTCGTAAATGCTAAATAGAATGCCTTTCCTTGAGCATTTACTTTTAGTGATAATTTTAGTTTAACAAAAATAGTATAAATCAATCTATTGTTTATTTTTTGATAGATTGGAATACTTGAAATATCTTGTGCCACGGGAAAAACTAAAGGAATATACATAATGAAATGATATCAATATTGCACATATTTTAGAATGCATTAAATATAGTATAACTATGTGTATGAGACAAGAAAAGAAACATTAATTGTATATTATATATATATATACACCATAAATGCCAACTAACTTGTTCCAACCGTCCAGCAAAATTTAAATGATTTATTTGAACATAAATGAAGAAGTGCACTGTTTCTTGGTCATGATTTTATCTTCTTTCGATATGAGTTCAGTTAAAATGTCTAATCAAATAAATTAAGAGTTTTCACCGTGAGAAATACATTCTTATGAATTTTATTATGTATAATAATTGTTCAATCTCAAAATTTTAAAGCACAAACTCAAGAAATTGTAGTCGAATTCTTCCACAACCCAGGAAGTTGTATACCTCTAATGGTGTCATTATATAAAAATATATATAAATAATTTACAAAAATATATAAAAGTAATAATAAATATGTAAATTTAATGAAACAATTTAATTTTATTTGGTACAAGTGTACACCCATTAATATTAATAAATCGATCCGCCTCTGGGAACTATACACGGTCTCGTGGGATCACCCGTCACCACGAGCTTTCCAATTTCTTTTATGCATGTATATTTTTTTTTTTAAAGTCTCAACACCGAAAATTTTGAGTTCAAACCCTTACAATACTCGTACTTATCGATCGAGTCTATTAGTGTCTTGCATGTAGGGATATCAATCAGGCCAACTCGTCGGATTTCGAGCCAATCTTATTAGGCTGCGGGTTAATCAGTCTTGGTCAAATCGGGATGAAATTTTTCGGACTAAAAAGTCTTGGCCCTAACCCTAACCATCGGTTTTCGGGCTAGCCCGTCGGGCCAATGAAGTTATTAATTTATATAATGATAAATTTATCTATTAAAAAATATATATATTTTTAATTATAGCAATATTTGAATATGTTTACCTTCATAAATAAATAAATTTAACTATGTATTGAATAATATTTGAACAAAATACAATTATATCACTTAAAACTTAATTAATAAATACTCCCTCCGTCCCTAATTATTAGTCCCAAACCAAAATGACACAATAACCAATGTTTGTGAGTGTAGTGGAATTAATATTAAATTGATGAGTGTGAAAAAGTTTGTCATTTTAGGAAAGGGGACTAATAAGTGGGACAAACCAAAAAGGTAAATGAGACTAATAAATTGGGACAAAGGGAGTATCATTTTAAATATTATAAGTAGATTTTAATACTATAATTATCAAAAATATATTAATAAAATTAATAATCGGGTTACTTGGGCCAGCCCGTCGGGTTTCGGGCTCAACCCTATCGAACATCGAGTGTTGGTCCCGGTTCTATTCTGAGTATAGCAGGCCGTCACCAACGCTTCTCCCCAAAAACTCTGTCCTAAGCCGGATTCTGCCAGCATGGACCGGACCGCTTCTTTCAGCGTCCTGTTCCTACGTTCTGCCAGTCCATTCTGCTGCGGTTGCCTTGGTGCAGATCTTTCATGCTTAATGCCGGCTTCCGCGCAAAAATCCATCAGCAGACTGTTGCAGAATTCCGTCCCATTGTCTGACCGTATCCGCTTTACCATAGCTTCTCTCTGTTTCTGTGCTTTGACAATCAAATCTGGAAGAATGATTTTCACTTCATCCTTGGTTCTGATAAGCTTTACCCAGGTATAGCGCGAGTAGTCATCGACTACCACCAGCGAATAACGTCTTCCTCCAATGGTTTGAGGTGCTACTGGTCCAAAGAGGTCCATATGTAGCAACTCGAGTACCCGACTGGTACTGGGGCAGACTGGCGACTGGTTCTTGAAGGACTTCTTAGTTTGCTTGCCCTGCTGGCATGCTTTGCAAATCCCTTCCTTCTTGAATCCTCCCTTGGGAAGTCCTTCCACAAGATCATGCTTGGCCAGGTAGTTGATAGTTCTGAAATTCAGATGACTCAACCTTTTGTGCCACAGCCAGTTAGTTTCCATAGTACTGGTGGCCACGAAGCATGAATCTGTCTTCCCACTTTGCCAGTCGACGACATATAGTCCTCCTTTTCGAATACCTCTCAACTTGGTCTCGCCAGTCATCTCGTCCTTGATCTGGCGCTCTGATTTCTCAAAGTGAACTGTGTAGCCACTATCGCACAGCTGACTGATACTCAGGAGGTTGTGCTTGAGAGAGGTAACAAGGGATACATTTATAATTCTGACATCGTCCTTCTCGATGCAGCCCTTGCTAATAACTCTGCCCTTAGAGTTATCACCAAAAATAACTGGAGGTCCTTTGACCTTGATAAGATCTGCAAACAAATCCTCTTCACTAGTCATGTGAGCTGAACACCCACTATCTAAGATCCACTCTCTCGACCTCTGAACCTGTGTTGCATGATCCTGTACCTGCAAGAAAGATAAAGAATTTATTTAGGTCCCCGATCTTCTGCGGGTCCTGCAGGGTTAGATCGCTGAATGATTCCTTTCGGAATCCAGACTTTAGTGATTTTCAGCTTGGTTTTACCCTTGCTGATATCATCAGTAGCCTTTCCCTTTCTTTTGAAGTAATGCATGAGTTTGGTTTGGGAAGGTGTGGCTGTGTGTGTAACTCCTTTGGAAGTATTCTTCCGCTGAGAGTTTCGGAAAATATTTTTCCGGTTGTGTGTGTTGCCTTCGTGGTCTCTGGAAGTGTGGACCACCATGGCTAGCCTTCACAGCCCTTTGAGAAAACTTGTGATTGGGCTCAGGCCTCTGATAGGTGTTCCTCCTATCAGGCATTATCCTTCTCTCAGAGTTTCTCTGAGATTTTGATCCCTTGTAAGTATGCTGGTGATTGGCATACTGACGAGGTTGTGTGTGAATTCCCTTGACAGCTGGTGCTGGCTGTCGGATTCCACTGGTAGCTGACGCTGACTTCATTGCCTTAGAATTATTCGGCTTAGTCTGCGTCTTAGGGTGTGCTGGCGTCCTGTCAGCAGAGGATTTTGCCAGTTGAGGTTTTTGTCGTGATGACTCACCTATGAATCTGGTCTTATGAAACCTATGCTGATCAGCCATACGGGACTGATTGGTATTACCAGCTGGTGCTGATGCATTTACCAGTTTGCCCTTGCCCTTATCAGCTGTGAGTTCGGGTTGGTTTATGCTCAAATCCTTTTCAAATCCCAACCCGGATTTATCAGTAGGCTTTCTCCAATGAAGGAGAGCCTCTTCCAAATTCTTTGAGCCTTTGTTCAAATGATTTATTTTATTGTCTTGCTCAAGGACAATCTTTTGAAAGGTCTCTCTCTCAGTTTTTAAAATTTCAAAATTTTTGAGCAAATCTGAGTGAGTTTCTTTCAGAGTGGCTAACTCTACACCGAGTGACCTAGATTTTTCAATCTCATTGGTCAAAATAGAAATCTGATCTTTTAGCGAGGTGTTTTCGCTAGCCAAGATATTCTTTATTTCGTAAAATTTAAGAAATTCTTGCTGAAGAATATCTATGGTGACAACCTCTGAGTCGGAGCAATGCGACTCAGCATCGTCTAGGATGCGTGGAGACATGATGTGCAATGAGGGAACAGATTGTACCTGGTCGTCAGCAGCAAGTGCTTGTTCCCCCTCACTGTCAGCACATTCTTCATGTGCTTCCTCTCCGAAAGCTACCATCAGCGCCAGTAGCGCTTCCTCTTCTGACTCTTCATCTGACGCATACTCTCCATCATCATGGTCAGGTATATCAGGAACCTCTGTCCTTGTCAGCATGGCCTTAGCAACAGCCTTGGATGCACGCTCTTTAAAGAGCTTCTTCAGCCTTTCCCGCTCTTCTTTATCCACTTGTGGACATTCAAATTTAAGATGGTCTGGGGATTGGCACTGATAACACGCGCGGGGAGCTCTCTTGATGAACTTTCCATCAGATGAGCTGAGAGAAACTCCCTGTTTCGCCTTGGCTTTCTCCAGAAGTACAGCCAGTCTCTTCATTTGTTGCTCAAGATCTGCGATAGAGCTCTCGCTGCCTTTTGAGTTAGATCCCGATGGGGATGGGATCTCTTTCTGCTGGCTGTGCTGCCCAGCAGATCTGTCAGAATGAAAAGGCTTCTTGGGCTTCCATTTGAAATCCCTCCCGGTAGGACCTCCAGAGCCAGGTTGGTCTTTCTAGACTGGTCGTACACTGAGTCGCTTAGGACCGAGATCCAAGTTTCCTTGCACTCCACTTTGTCTGTCTGTTGTTTAGCTCAGGTACGCAAGATGAATATCCCGAAGCTGCCCAACTACAATCCGGACAAGCATGCTATGTGGCGAAAGAGGTCGCTCATTCAGCTGAAAAGCTTCCATCCGGAGATGAAAGACGTGCTGGAGAAAGGGCCGATCGAGATCACCAAGACGAGGCACCAGATAGGAGATCAACCAGCTGCTGAGATCCCAAAGCCCCCAGAAGAATGGAACGCTGAAGACAGGAGGCGGAATCAGCTGGACTCCGTTGCTCTCGAGATGATCTTATCATCTCTTCCAGATCCGCTGATGGAGGAAGCCCTCCAATTTGACAGCGCCAAGGCAGTCTGGGACTACCTTGATAGTCTCTGTAAGGAGACAGATCAGATGAAGCGCAACAAGTTGCAAGTTGCGGTGGACAAGTACGAGTCATTCCAGATGCTGACTGGTGAAACCATCAAGGAGATGGAGGCTAGATTCAATGCTATAGTCAGCGAGCTGAAGTCTTTGGACAAGGAGTACTCGAATGCAGAGCTTAATGCAAAGATCCTGTCAAAGATGCTCAAGGAGGACTGGTTTGTGAAGACTACATCTCTTAAGGAGAAGGATCTATCCAAGATGACTCCCAAGGAGCTATTTGCTCAGCTCCAAGCACATGAGTGGGATATCCAAATGGTGAACAAAAATGAAGCCATTCGGACCGTTGGATCTCCCAGCATCAAAACACATGACGAAGCCTACTTCTGACGCTGCGACTTGATCAGCATGAGTCTTGATCAGCTGCGACTTACAACACAAAGACCTAAACAGGACTTTACATATAAGACTAGAGCTATGTAGAGACAACTGACGCTGGTAGGACTTAGGATTTGATCCACCAAAACTATAATCTAAACAAGTAAGCTACTGGGGGAGGAAACCTTAGACAGATTTCCCAACAATTTCCCCCTTTTTGGTGCGATCAAAGCCTAACCAGCGAGCACTCAGCTGATGAGGAAAGTTGAAGAAGGATCCAGGACCGGGAGCGGTTGATCTAGTGAACTGGTGGACGAGGCATTCACCAGCTAGAGATAGATCGTAGGAGACCTGTACCTGATTACTCTTAGTGGACTTTCCAGTGCTTCGACTGGAGAGTGGACGTAGATCGATTGATCGAACCACTTTAAAAATTCTTTGTTATTTATCAGCTTTCTGTTTTTCATTCATATTTTAAACCCAGCACTCAAGTGCTGGAGTATATCCTGAAACTGATATATAACTGTGCAAACAAGGCTAAATATTCTAAGTTTTGAATCACCAGCTGACAGGTCTCAGTTGTCAGTTGTGTACTGAGTAACCAGCACCAGCTGACCAGTTGCCAGTTGTCAGCTGTGTGTAAGTAGCGTGCAAGAAAACACTTAACATTATTTCCGCTGCGTAACGTTTTATACTCTGAAAAACCGGGACCAACATCGAGTTATTCAGTCACGGGCTAATCAGGCTAAATTTTTTTCAAACCAAAATATATTGAGCCTAACCCACATTTTGGGTCGGGCTAATCGGACTAACACGCAAATTTCGGTTAAATTGACACCATTCAAGAATGCATTTGTATTATTATTATTATTACGAGTACTTATGAGCAGAAAAAGAAGGGTATGATGATGAGAGTGATATGGTGGTAAATTTTCTGAGTTGGGGATTGCTGATTGAGAAGACAGTTAAAAGCAGGTAAAAAAAAATATTGCATTGATTCAACAAGTTACAATTATTAGGGTTCCACCAACTCGCCCAACTTCTCCACGAGAAATCCGGTTACTCATCATGTGCTTTTCCCCTTTGCACGTGCCTTTCATTTTTCTTGATCGATCCTTTTTTTTCTTTTAATTTTTAATTTTCAATTTTATTTCATCTTTTTTATTCTCGTATATTTGTAACTTGTAAACATCATTAATTTGTTTATATCTTGTGATATTTTGTATTAAAAATAAAAAATAAAAATTGCTGATAGTACTTTTTAGGGTTTATAAAAATGGATGTAAATTTGATTTGACAAGTAGAGATATTGGATTTGCAAAGAAGAGATTTGTGACAAACATATTTTAGATTAAAATAATTGACAGCCTCCACTGTTTGTGATGTCGTATGATGTAGGAATTTTACAAATTTTCATTAGACCAAGTGGACAACCAATTCGCATCCTTTTGCAGAATTGAAAGCAGGTGGAAAATTAAATACCTACAAGAACTAGGCTATAATTCGTGGGGTCGACATGTTCATAGATTAGATTTCGAAATTAGGGCAATATATATTAAAATCTATTAGTAATAAGAAAATTTTGAAATATGAATTTGTATCCTACTCTATCGGTCACTAGAGCTATAAATAGTTACATTTATCTATGCCAGATTAATTAGTGATATATTGATCGAATACAATAATTAATATTTGTAATTAGTAAAATTAATATATTATTCGTGAATATGAAAATTTTAATAAATGTGACTAATATAGCGGGACAAACGGTAAATGAAAACAAAATTAATATAATAGGACAGAGAGAATACATATTTACATATCAAAATTCAGTCCAATATGTTTATCCATTACACTTGAGTTATTCACTTCAATAAACTAGTTCCAAGTTTTGTGAATGCCGTTTCTTGCTTTGAAGAGTAAAAAAGTGGTTGACACTTAATGGTTAAAGAAATTCTACAAACAAAAGATTAGGAATCAAACTCAAAAAAAGTTTCAACTCAAATTATTCAAGTTAGCTACATAACCCTAAACTAAAAACCTATGTTCCTTTTGGTTAAAACACTCTACCTATGACCAAGAGGTTATGAGTTCGAGCTTTCATGGGAACATGTAGTGTGTGTGTTTAAATTAATATAATAATCTTTTAAAAAAAAACCTATAAATGTTAGCTTGATTGACGTTACTCTATGTGGGTGTTGATGGAGAGAGTGAGTTAATTTGGACAAAATTATTAGTTTGAATATCAATCTTTCTTCACATGTAAATTATGTCTCAAAAAACAAGAGAAGAAATTCAAATATAATTAGTGAATTTTGTTCCACTAGCAAAAATAGTATGAAAAGGGTTTATTTATATATACCATCAACACCTTCATATCAAGTATACTTAAAGTTAGCAAGTCCTTTTATTAAATATTTATTCCATCCATTAAATGATTTAATTTAACAATGCACCCATATTACAAATATTCTGCAAAATTATATGTTCAAATTAATTATAACAATATTTTTTTAATAAAATTCTAAATTCGGTTGTCTATATTCCAAAGCATTAATTCATCTTTTATAATACTTCAATTATTTACATTTTGATTTTAAGTTATTTTTTATTTCTAGGATCTTTCAAAGCTACATTTATTCAAAATAATAAGAAATAAATATTCTAAATATTCATACACTAAAATAATAAGTTAAATCATATATATAATAGTATGGAGATAATATATTTGTGAAACTATTTATTTAATCGATCCAATACTATTGCCAAAAAAAAAATAATAATATTGAAATTCTTGAAATAATAAATGCTAGAGGACATTTGTTTTAGAGACATATAACGCCCATGTTGTGGCGGTAACATCACATGCATTGGATCCAAATTTCAACCTTTATGTACAAATTACACATGGGATTGTTTGCCTAAGATGTGTTTGTTTGTTACCACATTTTATACAGTAGCGGACGCAGATTTTAAGTACTTATAAGAATTTATGTATCTATGATTAGGGATATTAATTAATTAAGCTCAAAGTTACTAGTTTAGCTCAAACTTGGTGTACTAAAATGCGGGTTCGGATAAAAAATTTCCAACTTAAAATTATTTTTAATTGAACGGGTTGAACTCGATGGGCTGACGGGAAGGCCCGTAGGTCCAACACTAAATATATATATATATATATATATATAATATTATTTTTATTATTTCTAGTATTTTTTATTTTTTATTAAACTCATTAATTATACATCTAATTCCAAATGCATGCAAGAAAAAAAAAAAAAACAAATTGGAAAAACCGAATTGAGAGTATTTCTTGTAAAATATGTGTTTTTTCATCATTCCATACTTTACCGTTTACTCTATATGTTATAAAAGTTATAAACATAGTAAATTCTATAAATAATGAGGTTCAGAAATCAACGCGGAAAAGAAATAAGACATATTCAAAGATCTCGAAATCTCCCTAAAGTTTGAAAAAAGAAATAGACAAGAAAAAAAAGAACCACCTCCAAACATCTGAACATGATTGGGGAAAAACCCTTAAAAAGAAGTGCTAATTTAATAATAATTAATGACTTTACTCTCTAACGAGAAAGCAATTGTTAAGGGGGAATGATGGGAGGTCCCCTTCACTAATTAGTTGAATTGTGGTTATTTATTTATTTTTGCTTCTAAAAGAAATGTAGTTTGAGAAAAAGAGTCACAATTATAAAAAAACCCTAGCTTGATCTCTTATTAATATGATGACTATTAGTCATATAGCAAACTCAATTTAAATAATATTATTGATTTTGTAGTAATATTATAAAATGTGTTTAATTCGATAGAAGCCCACTAAGTTAGTCATATTGATTTGATTTAACCAATTTCAATTAATTAACATTTCATTCGTTCATATATATTACTTCTTTATTCATGAAAGAAAAGAAAATCTATCATAAATCAAGATGTTCTTATCTGTTTTTTTCTCGATAATTAATTTGAAGATAATATACCATAAAAACAAATAACATCATCACTCTCTCACATCGGGTTGAGCAATAGAGGAAAGGAAAAAACATGAAAATAAATTTAATATATAGCTAAAACAAATTTCTTAACTCTTAGTTTTTTCGATTTTCCATTTTGCTCATCTATGAACATTCCTTCAACGATGATGGATAAATGAGCTTGGATTTAATTAGCTAAGTTAAAAAAAAAATTCTTACTTCTTTCATTTTGCTGAGCAAATTTATATTTCCATTTTGCCCATGTCCAAAACCAGTATATATGCGACAAATTAAGGAAAGTACCATCTCATACCCTCAAAAAATGATCCCACAAAAGTATATTTGTGCATTAAAATCTCAAAGAAAAAAGGGAGGAGGGAGAGAGAGATTAGTGTAAAGAGACAAGATGAACCCTAGTGATGAAAAGACAAAGAAGAAACAATTCAGGCATCGCATCGTCAATTAGTCCTATACTTTGGATTTCAGAGGTTGTCCTAATTAAGGGGGGGCCCTCTTTTTACTTTGGGATTCATTAAATTTCTTCATTGGGATTTGACCCTTCCTTTCTTTTCTAACCAACTTCACTCATCTCTCCCTATATATATATTCTTTTTACCTCGAAATATACCAACAATGTATAATTCACAATTAATTTTATTTATACTAATTTCAATCTTTCTTTACATATATCATCTCCGAGTGCATGCAAACTTTATTGGTTTTATTATCTATAAACGTTAAAATAAAAATACCATTACAATAATATCATCAAGTCTAATTAACAACAATTATTGATTAGACTGTTTTCATTGAATTACCGTATGAGTGTAATATTTGAAGATTATTTGAGTGATTTTATAATATTTTATACTTCACAAATTAGGGTATGAGCGAGTAGGGATAAATTAAATTTATTTTATTACTAAGTAAAATCTTATTAATTAATTATTAATCTTATTAATTAATTATTTCTATTTTAAGACTATATAAGTTTACTCATTGCACCACAATATCACCCTATGTCTGTGATATCTTTATATTGTATCATATCTTCTACTAAATTTGTTAATTTCTTAAACATTTTAGAAATATTGTATTTATATTAGTTTTTGCAGTTATTAAATAGAGTTGTTTCGTTTGTCGGATTAATAGAATATATCTTATACTATTAAGTGTTATAAACCCTCATTGAGTAGGATTAATCCTACCCAGCAATTATAAAGTACAATATATTCAAATTAAACTAAGATTTAATAATATATTAAAGAAAAATATAAATTGCATAATCTAGTAGAGGATGTAATACAATATGAGAGAGAGTCGATGATCAAGTTTATATATAGATTAGAGACATGCTTTTGTAAAACAATTGCATTTTAATTCTCCCTTCCAATTATCATTTATAATATTAAACTCAATTAATTATATTGCAAATGATATTTTTCTTTTGTCGCTTTATCCTTATTTGTTTTAATAAAATCATCATTTAACATAATAATTAAAGTTGGACCAATCAAGAATCCTGTCTTCAAATTTCACATCACCAATTTATAAAAAATCTCAAACTCCACTATGTATATGATCACAAATCAACAAATATTCATCGTCAACTATATCTTCTCTCTCTAAAAATCATGGATTCCTCTTCATTCTCTAACCTAAGCTCGAGTGACTCAACTTCAGCGGCGGCCAGCAGCTCCGGCGGGGAGAAGGCCAAGAAGAAGAAAGGCGGCTCCGCCGTGAAGCTGTCGACCGACCCTCAGAGCGTGGCGGCGAGGCACCGGCGCCACCGCATCAGCGACAGGTTCAAGATTCTGCAAAGCCTGGTCCCCGGCGGCTCGAAGATGGACACGGTTTCGATGCTGGAGCAAGCCATACAGTATGTCAAGTTTCTCAAAAACCAGATTTGGCTCCACCACGCCATGATCAACTTTGTTGATGATCCCACAGTTTCTGCTTCTCAGCCAAGTAATTGCGCAGTTATTCCGTTTCATCATCAGGAGTTTGACATCTGCGATGAATTCTACTCGGTGGATCGAGTTCTGGCGGAGTGCGGCCAGTTTGACTTGCCGGAATCTTGGTTTTCTGGTGAAGAGAATTGGGCCATGCAAAGCTGATTGTTTGTCTACGTAGCTCTCTCTCTCTCTCTCTCTCTCTCTCTCTCTCTCTCTCTCTCTCTTGTTAGAGTCTAAAAGTAGCATATAATTTGGAGAATGAAATTATGTGTGTTTTAGTTTAACTGTTTAAGTATGCAAGAAGAGTAGTTTCTTGTTTAGAAAAGATGAATAGCTAAATATGGAGGATGAAATGCTTCAATTTAGTATGTATTTTGGCTGCTTGTAAAAATTATGAAGGGAAATGAATATTGGGTTGGTGTATTTTATATTATATATAATTATAATTATTTATAAAAGAAAATCAATGCTTTTCTATAACAGCAAGAGATGTTCAACTCAACGTAAAAACATGGTTCAAGATCATACCAGATAATTGGCTGATTCAGACGTGGCTGCACTCACTTCCACAAAATGAAATTAAGACAGACTTTTAATGTAAAAACTCAGTTAAAAATTGCATTTCATTACATGTATTTGATAACAATATTTATGTTGATTTTCAACTGAGTATAATTTTTTTTTTTTTTGCATGATCCAATGGTTTTCCAAAAATATGCAACGGCTTATTAATCTCACTTGTGAATTGTGATGCACAGAATATTTTATGAGGGTGCTCGAAAAACTCAGTTTGAATTCTCTATTATTCAACAAAATTATTTTGAGTAGAGTAACTTTTAATGATTTCAATTTTTCTACTACAAGTAGATCCAATTTGAAGATGTTTCTAACTATGCTTCACAGCATTCATTATATGATAATATAAAATCGGTTGTTCAATGATATGTTTGTAGACTTAAGAGAATAGATTAGACATACAACTTTATCGTAATAAATTAAGGTGGGTTTTGACATATAAACATTAGCAGATCTAAGACGGACCAAAAGCCCAATGGTGTAATCAGTTAATGGGTCAAATAGCCCATTTCAAAGGGGCTAATTTGAGAAACTCTGTGAAAGCCCATTACCCGATTTCCTTGAGCTTTTCCCCTTTCCTTTTTTGGTTAAGGTAATTGCAAAATTCCACCTCGTACGCTATCTAACTATTTTGAATCCTGGCTCATGTCTCTTACAAGGTACAATTCTTGATGTCCTTCTCCTAAATTTACGTTATGCTATATTGTTTTGCTCTCTTTGTTATGTGTTTAGTCTGAGTCCCCAACCACAGTCAGTTTTTAGGGATATTTATAGTGTAGAGACTTCCATTTTTGGAATAGAGTAGGTGTTTGACGAAATTACTCACAGACGGTAGTTATAAAATGTGTAAAATACTTTTTTTTTTCTTTGACAAAGAACCTAACTATTGCCGCATGCACAAACTTCAGGAAAAATTGTTGATTCATAGCTCCCTTTTGGGGATAATGCACGTATCTATCTATGTATCTATACAAAATGATGAAAAAGGTTAAAAAGAAAGAAAAGATTCAAAAGTTTTAGCAATATACAACTAGTAAAGAAGAAGAAGATGATGATGATGCTGGGGAGATTTTGGGAGGTGAGAAATGGTGTGTACATTTGGGATTATGAATGGCTGCTTTTATTTGACCGTCCAGTTTCGTGCAAAAAATGCAGTACCTTCCACTGTGTATGGTGTTTCCTGTGTCTCCTTCATCCTCATCGTCATCATCATCATCTGTCATCACGTCTTTGTACTTTTCTATTGCCTCAACCTTGCTGTCGTACCTGACATAACTGAATCCGTATCTGGGATATATCAGCTTCAGAAATTGATCCACTTGCTCATCACACTTTTCTCTCCACTGCTTGCAGAATACAAGAGGAGCTAGAATCAATGATGCTCCAATTCCATATCCCAAGCCAGTGAATATGAATTGCCAATTGTAGTCTACATTCTTCCATCTTCGTGTCTTTTCTGCTGATGGTTGTTCACCGGAACAGCTCTTGTTCAAAGCAAATCCACATAGCCCTGAGTTTCCTGCAAAGC
The DNA here is from genome assembly GCA_026898455.1 of Plectranthus barbatus. Lineage (NCBI taxonomy): Eukaryota > Viridiplantae > Streptophyta > Magnoliopsida > Lamiales > Lamiaceae > Plectranthus > Plectranthus barbatus. Next base: position 109,662 of record JAPKLW010002151.1, read on the forward strand.
TTTCTGCCGTAAACGTTTGCATTTGGCCACCTGTTGGGATCATTCCATATAACTTATTATAGGATAAATTTAAAACTGAGAGGAAGTTGAGGCTAGCGAGTTCTTTTGGAATTTCCCCTATCAGCTGATTCCACGAAAGGTCCAACGAGCCGAGTTGTTTCAGGTTTCCAATCGAGCTCGGAATTCCACCTGAGAAAGAATTGTGTGATAAGTTGAGAACATAGAGTGAATTGAGATCTCCAACTGTTTCAGGTATGGCTCCACTGAAATTATTGCATGAGAAATCTATAGCAGTAAAGACTGTCAAAATCTTCAGCAGCTCCAGCTCTAGGCCTTTCATAGTAACTGTCACTGCATCCTGGTAGTAGAAGTTGTTCAGTATGAGATAATCAAAGCGCAGGTGGTTTCCCTCCAAATACTCACCATCTTCTAGCATCATTCCCCTCCAACTTGTGATACTATTTGAATGTAGTTCCCCGCTGAAGTTGTTGGATGCAATATCAATGATTTGTAAATTTGGCCAAGTCTCATTGATTTCCCCAAAACATCCAAGGTCCCCATGAAATTTGTTGCTCCGCAAAACAAGAACACGCAAGCTGGAAGAGTTTTTCAGCCAGCAAGGAAATGTATCATCAATTCTGTTGTTTCCGATGTTAACTACTTCTAAAGACTTGCAGTTGGCCATGGACGGTGGAATTGTCCCTCCCAGGTTGTTACTACTGAGGTCTAGAGTTTTAAGACTGCATTTGTCAGAAAACTCATCTGGTATATTGCCGCTAATATCATTTCTCCTCATATTCAGCACTCCAAGAGTAAATTCATTTTTTAACAGACAAGGTGGAATGCTTCCATTGAGTTGGTTGTCAGACAAGTCAAGAACTTGAAGGTAAATTGCATTGCAAAGGGATTCAGGAATTGTTCCAATAAGGCCATTATTTGCTAGAGAGAAGAATGAAAGGAAGGAATTGGAGTTGAGAATGTTAACTGGAATAGGATGCTGGAATTTATTGCTGGAGTAATCTACATAAATAGCTGACTCTGGGGGGATTGGAAGCTCTCCTTGGAGTCTATTTGAGTGCAAATCTACAACGCTTAGAAAAGTTGACAAATTGACAGGCTTTTGGAAATCAACGAGGAGATTCAAAGACAGATTCAAATGGAGGAGTGCTCCATTTCCAATACTCCAAATCCAGCTAGGTATTTCTCCATCAATATGGTTGTTTGAGAGATCCAAATGTATCAGTCTGGATTGATTACTCAGATTGGGGAAACTGTACAAGTTGCAGGAAGCGAGATCTAACCTGCTTAACTGGGGCAGCCCCATTAAACTTGAAATGCTTGTATCAACAGACAATTTGTTGTAGCCAAGCTCCAATCTTGTGAGGTTGTGAAGTTTCTGAATCATTTCCAACTTCAATGTGCCATTGAAGAGGTTCGAAGAAAGTGATAGAACACTCAACCCCTTAAACTTGAAGAAAGACTCTGGAATAGAACCCTGGAGCTGGTTACTGCTCAAATCTATTGTATCCAGGACAGAGGAGTTCAAAATTGAAAATTCATCAATCTGGCCACTAAATTTGTTGTTGAGAAGCTGGAGTCGCTGCAGTGAAAAGAGATCAAAGAGGGAAGGAGGAATGCCCCCGGTCAAATTATTGAACCCCAAGTGTATGGTTACAAGATTGGAGAGGCCTTCAAAATGGTTGGGAGAAAGTGAACCATTTAGAAAATTACGACTGAGGTCTAGGTAAGTGAGTTTATTGGACAAGCTAAGAGGGGGTATTGGACCCGTGAAGGAGTTCCATGAGAGATCCATATAGGCAAGTTCTCTTAAATTAGAGATGGAATATGGAATCAATCCGGTGAAGTTGCAACTCGAAAGTTCTATCCTGGACAACATTCTAGCATTGCTAATAGAATTGGGCAGATAACCAGAGAAGTTTGTGTAGCTAAGCACCATTGTCCTCAAAGAGCTGTTGAGAGGAAATTGTTGAATGGTACCACTGAGTTGTCTATTGTTGGACAAATCCAGAGTCTGAAGAGTCCGTACCTGGAAGATGATATCTGGAAAGGTACCTTGCAGCAAACAATTGCTGAGAGTCAAGGTTATCAAATTTGAAAACCTTGCCATGAATTCAGGGACCCCTGTTGACAGATTGTTCCGGTCGAGATGGAGGATGGAGAGGGAATGAAGCCCTGCAAGAGAAGAATCCAGAGGGCCGGATAGACCACAGCTGCGCATGCTCAAATTCGTTAAACCAGGTAGAGAAGAAGACAATACTTGGCACCACTCATTTCTTTGAGCAGAAATATTGACATAATCAAGATAAAGCCCTCTAATCCCCGGAAGATTCTGAACAAGCATTTGCAGATTTGGATTCTCAAATCTTAAAGGCTGAGCTCCTCCAAATAAAGTGGAGAGATCAAGAACAACCAAGTTTCTCAACGTTGAAACTTCAACTGGAACCTGTCCACCAAAACCAGCATTTGACAAATTCAGGTATTCCAAATTGGTCAAATTTTGAACCCCCTTTGGAATCAGAGCGTTGTTGAAGTTGTTGAAAGCCAAATTCAGCCTTTCAAGATATTGCAATCCGAAAAGAGCAGTCGAGTTCTCGATCCCGCCTGAAATGGACTCACTCTCCAGGTTCAAGCCGGTCACCCTCCCTGCTCCATCACAATCTATCCCCTCCCATATGCAGCAGTCATCACTCTGGTTCCAGCTCACCAGCTTGGTAGAAGAAGTTGGATCGAAAACAAGGCTCCTCCTCAACTGCAGCAACAATAACCTCTGATCATCAAGGCATTGGCTAGAAACAAGAGCAGGTATGACTATTGGAATCAGCGATATGAAAAGAAGCCATGAAAAGAAATGAATTCTCATTGATTTTGAGTTTCAAGAAACTCCCATAAGCCTATCCACTGATGAAGTTGAGCTTGAGCAGCTATAATCCATCAACAACGGCAAAGAAAAGAAGTTTCCGTTTTGGGGTGGCGATGATTTGGTGTAGAGAGAGAAGTAGCAAAGAAGAAATGGTATGGTGGATGGTCAGACAAGGAGTTCTGAAAGGTAAAATAATAATGATAACTACGTGTTTTGTTTTGTGTTGTAGTATTATATATGATCGTACAGCTACAGTTCAACGCGTTTAATGTCGGCTCCTCCATTAGTTTATCGACATATTTTGACTTTGGAGCCTCCACTCGTAATATTGAACCAAAACGTAGACTTTGCGTGGATGAAATTTAATGTGTTAATGGTGAAATATTGTGCAACACATTTAGTGTCACCATAGATTGGAATTGATGTTGAGTTAGACATAATTTTTAGGAGATTTGTTGATACAGGACCCAAAAGATGATTTAATTATCATTTCAAGGCCCTAAAAAT